>WJXA01000371.1:0-224924 GCA_014282245.1 Rhododendron simsii | reverse complement strand
TGAGTGGTTTCTGGGCGAGGTGCCCAAAATTGAGGAGGGGATGGCGAGGTACGGGCAATTCACCCGATACCTGAAGAAGAAGGTGACAACTGAGCAGGAGGCGGAGCAGATGGCCCGGGCGTACTTGCTGTACTTTTTGGTGCTACCCTGTATCCAAATAGGCGTAGCAAGGTTCACTTGTCCTACTTGCCAGCGTTGAGGGACCTGAGGACGCCTCGCGTTTTGACTGGGGTGGAGCAGCACTAGGCGCGGCCTATGGCTTCTTTGGAGACTCGTCGAGGACGGAGGTGAGCACTGCGGGGTACTGGCGGATTTGGGAGGTATGATTCCACACACTTTGTAATTTGCACTTGCATTCATTTCAATAGCATTTTTGCATGCGTTATCGAGTTTAATTTATTGACAATCATGCAGCTCTGGGCTTACGAGGTGTTGAATATGTGCCGTCCGGTGACGAAGAGTCTGGACTTGGGGATGCTCCCGCGTGCACACATCTGGAGCAAGAAGAACATGGGGGAGAAGAGAGGCAGAGGAGATCTGAACGGCTTCCGGGTATACCTTGACGAGCTTCGCCCCTCACAGGTATAACATCATACTTTGTAGAAATAATCAAAGTGCATGCCCCTTTTTATTGCTTCAATGCTGTCGCTGACCGATACTTGCATTGTTTGCTTGCTTTTACAGGTTGAGTGGGATCCTTGGAGGGGGACAGAGCCTGAGCCCGAGTACTTGGCTCGTAGCAGGGCTGTCACGGCGAGCAGAGTGCTGCTGGAGTCGGCCTTTGGTTGGCAGTGGTACTTGGGTGACCGAGTGACACGCCAGTCACTTGGCTATGCGAGGTTTCAGGTGCCCGGACCGCTTCCACCACGGGCCTCACACACAGGAGAGTACACCTTGGCTGAGTTGGAGGTCTTCACACGGCCTGATACTGACTTGACACGCCACTTGCGTCCTGACATGGACTATGCAGTCTATCAGAGGGAGCGCTTGGCGGGGCCATTGGGAGTACGAGAGTTTAGAGAGGTTCGGAGCCAGGCCCGTGGGGCTGCTGAGGCGAGGAGGGCCGTTTCAGGGAGGCCAGGTAGCAGTGAGAGTCGCTCGAGGCGAGGTCCGAGTGGACCAGTGAGAGGCGGGCCTCCAGAGTTGACATGGCAAATAGCAGTGGTGGATTCTCAAGGCAATCCAGCTGAGTTGCACCTTACCCCGGCCAGAGTTGAGCCAGCGCCCGTTACTGTACCCGTAAGATACTGTTGCATTGTTTTCTGTATTCTGATAAAGTTTGAACTGCCATTCAATTGCTCATATTTGAATCCTCTTTGCAGGTGCCCAATGAGTGGGTGAATGAGGCTGTCCGGCACATGCTTGCGTTGGAGAACGTGATCAGAAGGGCGGCGAGTGGCCTACCGTTGGACTTGCGTTACCCTCAGCCAGCAGCTCGGAGATCTCAGGTATATCCCTTTAGAAAATGATAGATTCCTGCTTTCGATATATGCCTGTATGCGATACATTCCTGAATTCGATACACTCCTTTGCTTTGATTGCTCTTTGATTTTGCTTAATCATATCTGCTTTTAGAACATGAAACATGCAAACATATGCTAATATATACGATGTTTATAATGCAGGCACAGGGACAGGCGGCTCCTAGGAGAAAGAGCGTAAGAGAGCCTCCATAGAAGAAGCTAGCTGCAAGGACTCCTGCTCCCACGCCTAGCACCAGGCCACAGGTACGGGGCCCACAGCCACCTATTGGCAGCGAGGAGGCGGCCCGAAAGGCCGTGGCACAGGCCGAGGAGAGGTACCAGCTGAAGATGCGCCAGAGGCCTTCACAAGACGAGCCGGTCCGCAAGAAGCGGCTGATCCTGCCAGAGGTCTCCGAGGAGGAGGACGAAGAGGAGGAAGAAGAGGAAGAAGAGGGAGAAGAGGCGTCAGACAGCAGTGGGTCTGACGACTCAGCGGAGGATCCAGGCTACAGAGTGGATCCTACAGAGAGAGACGACGAGGATGACGACGGAGAGGGCGACTGGTTTGGGGATGACTGAGGGCTGCTGAGGAGCCTTTTCCCACTTTTGCACATTCTTTTTGCTTTTGGGCCTGCGTGCCCGCATAGATAGATAGAGGGCCAGAGTGCCCTAGGTGATCCTTTGACAGACGTTTTGGAGGCCTGTGTGCCTTTTTGACTTGATGGGCGGATGTGCCCGAACTTGACATGATAACTTTGGGTGGCCGAAGTGCCGTACCTGCAGCAGTTTTCTTCATTTGGATGTGGATAGATCACAGTTTTAGCCATAAAATTTGCATTTTCAGCTTATTTTACCTTTTCAATGGGTTAAAGTAGATAAATGCTTACCACTAATACCGTACTTGCATTGATAACGTACTAAGACTGAACACAGACACGGAGATGCGTACAAATAGGACTTAGCTCGAAAGAAAATGAGAAAATATCTTAGGACACAGCTAGGATACGGACAATATAATGGAATTTTGGGCATTTGCAAGCCAAAACTGAAGATATCTCAATTGGGATGAAACTGACACTAAGGTAAGGTCACATATGTGCGAAACGACCTATAAGAGTAAGTGGACTTTGAAAAATACGTTCAAAAACGCCAAAGAGCCAAAGACACCCTAAAGGACACAAAAGGGACACGAAGAAATAAGATAAGACTCTATTATGTCCCGGACTGAAACCGACACCTCCATACAGTCACATTAGGTCATCATGACCTGTATGGCATGAGAGAATGGGGGGAAACTCCTTGAAACGAGTTTTGACTCCCTAGAACGGCCCTTTGAACTTGAAACGAGCCACCAAGGGTCCGAAATCTTCGTTAAACGCAATTTTTCAAATCTGGCGCTTGGGTATAGTCACATATGCTTATAATGACTTACTGGAACCATAAAAGTTGCAAGGTGACCGTTGGAACCCAAAATGACCAAGGTTGGGCAGTAGCTGCTGTAATCTGTCAAATTGCAGGTTGAACCGTCGCGCGATGGAATGAAACAATCGCGCGATTGAGGGGTTTTGAACAGTCACGCGATGGAGTGACATCATCGCGCGATGGTTGAGGCATACCAGGCCACCTTTATTTGACCATCTCAGAATTCCAGAGCGGTCAGGCCTTGTCATCACCTTTTCTCAGAAGCTTTTATGGGACGGTGCAGAGATGCCTTGTTTGC
Source organism: Rhododendron simsii (assembly GCA_014282245.1). Classification (NCBI taxonomy): domain Eukaryota; kingdom Viridiplantae; phylum Streptophyta; class Magnoliopsida; order Ericales; family Ericaceae; genus Rhododendron; species Rhododendron simsii. Next base: position 221,741 of record WJXA01000371.1, on the reverse strand, counting down.
AGAAGAAAGGACGATGTAGCAAAGACTTTTGCTTTGAGAAGGGGAAGTGTTTCACGTATTCTGGCTATAAAGAGACTGGCACTTCATTCAATAGAAGCATTCTCCTGGTAGTTTTCCACAAAAATCAAGATGGCGAACAACCTCCCAGTGTTGATTAATCCATGGCTTACTGCTTTTGTTGCTGGAGATTGGCTCTCATTCCGATCTCACGGGCTGGCCGCATTTCGTTTTCTTCGTGATGTAAGGGTTCGCCCTGAGCTCCTGATGGCGGCCCTGCAATTTTGGGATCCGGAGGTCCATGTGTTTAGGTTTGGGGTTAACGAGTTGTGCCCGACTGTGGAGGAATTCCAAGCGTACCTCCAAGGTGTTGCCTCAAGCGTGATCGTCGTGCCGCCTTACCGGAAGAATCTACCAAAGCTCCTTCAAACCAGCCTTGACATTACTAGGGGAGCAGCCGAAAGTTTGCTAGTCGGAGGACAAATCAACATCATGCGCCTAATGGAATGGTACGGGCCAGAAGGGAATGTAGAGGACATGGCTTTGCAGGCTAGGCGTCGCTTTGCCTTAACAATCAGCGTGCTGGCTGCTTATTTACTGGTGTCTCCGAATGGGCAGGTGAACCCTACGCTGGTGAGCGTTGCTGCTCAAATGGGTTCTCGAAGGAATGTGGTGCCGCTTGTCCTGGCTGAAACACTCATGGGGTTGGACTTGGTTTCCACGGGTCAAACAAACGTCTTTGGCGGTAGCCCACTTCTGTTGCAGGTAAGTTCTCACTCAGCTCACCTTTTTCTGTTTTTTTCGCACATTCTGCTTTTACCTCGTCTCTCAGCTAAGGCTATACCAGAGTTTCTCACTTGTTTTTCCGCTCAAGTTTTATGTGGCTTCTGACTTGTTTTTCCGCTCCTGCAGCTTTGGTTGTCCGACAAGTTGGGATTGCTCACTGCGCCAGAAGCAAATTGGCCTCATCTGCTCGGCCGAATGCATCAGCGAGGCATGATTTACCCGGAGATGACCGTGCATCAATGGTACACGTTCATGAGAGAAATGTTACCGAATGAGATCATTTGGAGGCATGAGGCCCTGAACATCCCGGATATGGCCTTGAATTCTGCAGGTTTTGAGAGAATGGTGATAGCTGGGCTGACCGCTTTCACATTCTACATTCCTGGCCGTATTCTCCGTCAGTTGGGAATAAGCCAAGGGCTGCACCGAGCTGGGATTGAGGACTTCCAAGTCCCTGCCTTTACCTTCCAGAACCTGAGAGGATACGAGCACAATTGGGGCCTGAGACAACTCGGAGGAGCTGACCCAGATTTCAGCACAGAGCTTATGCCCCGATATCGAGCATGGCTAAAAAGAGAGATTGCAAGCAGGCAAAACAACAACTGACTCTTTGACAGACTCGAATGATCTAGAATAAACTGTGAGCCTGTTAAGGCCGGCCTCGAGCATTTCATTCTGTTTTTTATGCTTAACTGTTTGTGTAAGACTGCTCAGCTTGTGTAATAGAAGTTATAATTAAAATAAAAGCGAAAGTTGGAGAGCTTTCCTCGTTTGTTTCAAGTGTTGAACCACAGCATTCCGCGAACATTGATCCGAACTCTGGTAATAGGGAACCGTGGATCAAGTTGATTGATTATGACCGAATCTCACAGAGAGATTGCCTACGTATCCCCTTTTCAAGGAATCAGGTCAAAACGTAGTTCAGGCAAAGGTTCGCTCGGGTGTTTTAGCTCTCCTTTTACGCTCTAATTTTTGCCTAGAATCGCCCGTGCGGGTTTTCGGTCTAGCGAGCTGCTTGATTGATGCCTATTTATTTTTGCCTAAACCGCCTTCTCAGGTTTTCGGTCTAGCAGGCTTGCTCTAACTTTTGCTTGGAACCGCCCACCCTTGTGGTTTTCGGTCCAACGAGCTTCTCTCAGGGAAAGTAACGCTTGAGTTGATCCAGGTTAACCAGAGTGTTGAACTCGTTGCCATCAAGATCAATGAGCTGAGCTGCTCCCCCAGAAAGGATGGTCTTAATGATGTACGGTCCGGAACGCTTAGGTCGGAACTTACCGCGAGGATCGAAAACTGGCGCTCGAATCTCCTTTGTGACCATGTCACCTTCAATTAAGTCTCTAGACTTCACCCTCTTGTTAAATGCCCGGGCAATTCTCCGTTGATACCCCTGAACATGATACAAAGCCCGGAGCCTTCGTTCATCAAAGAGCATTAGTTCAGCGAACCTCCCACTGAGCCATTCAGATTCCGAAAGTTCCGATTCTACCGCAACCCTCAGAGACGGTACCTCGAGTTCTATAGGGAGAACTGCTTCCATTCCGTAAACCAAGGAATAAGGGGTTGCCCTTGTTGATGTCCGGATCGACGTTCGATACCCCCAAAGAGCTAGAGGCAGCTGCTCGTGCCAGTCCCTGGCGGACTCTGCAGATTTCTTGATGATGGTCTCGATATTCTTGTTTGCCGCTTCAACTGCTCCATTTGTCTGAGGGCGATAGACGGTCGAGTGGTGGATCTGGATTTTGAATTCTTCAAAAAGCTCCAGAACTCTACCCTTGAAATGAACCCCATTGTCTGAGACGAACGCCTGCGGAACTCCATATCGATAGATGATATTTTTCCTGATGAAATGAGCGACTTGGACCGCAGTTAGGGTCTTGTATGATTCAGCTTCGACCCACTTAGTGAAATAATCGATCGCTACTAGGATAAACCTGTGACCATTTGAAGCAGAAGGTCTGACCATGCCGATGACATCAATGCCTCATACAGAGAAAGGCCAAGGCGAAGTCATGCCAAATAGGTTAGAAGGTGGAACATGCATCAAATTAGCATGGATTTGGCACTTGTGACATCGCCGCACATAATCCACGCACTGAAATTCCATAGTAGACCAGAAGTAGCCCTGACGCAAAATCTTCCTAGCAAGCATGACACCGCTCATGTGGGGACCGCAAATCCCTTCGTGGATTTCTTCCATAATTCTGACAGCTTCAGCACCGTTGACGCAGAGTTTGTGCATCCCACAATGAGATCTCCTGTACAACCTCCCTCCACAGATGATGTAATGAGCAGCAATTCTTCGTAACGCAGTTTGGTCCTTCTGAGAAGCACCAGATGGGTACAAACCACTCTCAATGAAGTTCCATATGTCATGGTACCAGGGTAGGCCATCATCCACATCATCGATGGCATTGACGCATTGATAAGCGGGATGGTCTCGCTGCTCGATTAAGATAGGACGGAGCTTGACATCTAATGGTAGTTCGACCATGGAGGCCAGAGTAGCAAGCGCATCAGCGAAGTGGTTCTTCAACCGGGGAATATGAGTGAAAGTCACCTTATTGAAACGAGGGATTAATCTTTCCAAGTCCTGATGGTAAGGTTTCAATCTCTCTTCGCGTACTTTCCAGTCTCCATTGGCCTGAGATACAACAAGATTTGAGTCCCCAATGACTTCAAGCTTCTCCACACCGAGTGCGAGCGCAGCTTCCATTCCCACAATACAGGCCTCATATTCAGCTTGGTTATTGGTGACATCAAAATTAAGTTTGAACGCAAGCGGAATATGAGAGTCGTCAGGAGTGACTAGCAAAACCCCGATTCCGAACCCCTTCTGATTGGCTGCCCCATCGAAGTAAAGAGTCCAAACATCCTCAACGACTGTCAGCAGTTCCTCGTCCGGGAATGCGAAATCTGAATCCTCAGGCCCCTCCACGGGGTGGTCAGCTAAGAATTCTGCAATGGCGCGTCCCTTTACCGACTTTCTTGTAACGTACTCGAGATCAAATTCCGCTAAGAGAAGCAACCAACGTGCTAATTTACCAGTAAGCGCAGGTTTCTCAAACAGATACTTGAGAGGATCCATTCTAGAAATCAGCTTCACTGGGTAAGCCAGCATGTAGTGTCTTAACTTCTTAGATGCCCAGACAAGGGCCCAGCACGTCTTTTCTAAGGCGGTATAGCGTTCCTCGGCTCCAACCATCTTCTTGCTCAGGTAGTAAATAGCTTTCTCTACTCCCTTGTCCCCTTCTTGAGCTAGCAAACATCCCATGGACGTAGAACTCACAGATAAGTAGAGAATGAGAGGTTTTCCCGGTAAAGGCGGCATGAGAACAGGCGGGTTCTGTAGATAGTTCTGGATCGAGATGAAAGCTGCTTGGCACTTTTCTGACCATACGAACGGGGTATTCTTCTTGAGTAATCGAAACATCGGCTCGCAAGTTAAGGTTAACTTGGCGATGAATCTGCTGATGAACTGAACCTTCCCCAGAAAACTCCGCACCCCCTTTTCAGACTCAGGTGGCTTCATCTCGCGTATTGCTTTGATTTTTGATGGATCGACCTCAATCCCACGGGAAGTGATCATGAAGCCTAGCATTTTGCCTGCCGTGACTCCGAAGGTGCACTTCTGAGGATTAAGACGCATCCAGAACTTGCGGAGTCTTTCGAAAAGCTTCCTTAACACGTGGACATGCCCTTCCCGAGTTTTTGACTTGGCAATCATATCATCAACGTAGACCTCAACCTCTTTGTGCATCATGTCATGCAAAATAGTCGTGGCAGCTCTTTGATAAGTCGGGCCAGCATTCTTCAAACCAAACGGCATAACCAAATAGCAGTAAGTTCCCCACTCAGTGATGAAGGTCGTCTTCTCGCGGTCTTCGGGTGCCATGAGAATCTGATTATAGCCTGAGAAACCGTCCATGAACGAGAGCAAAGCATGCCCTGCAGTATTATCCACTAGCACATTGATGTGTGGCAAGGGAAAATCGTCTTTGGGGCTTGCTTTGTTCAAGTCCCGGAAGTCAACACAGACACGAATCTGGCCATTTTTCTTAGGAACAGGGACGATGTTGGCCACCCAAGTGGGATATTGAGAGACTGCGAGGAAACCAGCGTCAATTTGCTTGGTGACTTCCTCCTTGATTTTCTGCACCCAGTCCGGTCGCATCCGTCTGAGCTTCTGTTTCACCGGCTTAGCATCGGGCAACAGGGGGATTCGATGCTCCACTATCTCAGGATCGATACCGGGCATGTCTTGATGAGACCATGCAAAGATGTCGCTGAATTCAGTGAGGAGCTCTTTGAACTTACGATGCTCCTCCGGATCTAACGTGGAGCCCACTTGAACCATCCGAGGATCACTCTCATCTTTCAAGTTTATTAAGATTATCTCTTCTTTTAATGGCTGAGCATGCCTTTCGTCTTCCCTTTCAATGAAAGCACGGATTTCCTTGGGGATGTCCCCATCGAAATCTATCCCTTCATCGTCAGGGTCGACACAGTTTATATAAAGATCATTCAAATAGTCAGAAGAGGAGTCCTTCATTTCATAAGACCCTGCAGGGTCGCCAAGTACAAGGGAGTCGAACTCGAAGTAAAAGCTATGACGTGGAGGGCCGAGAGGCACAAACTCCGACTCAGAGCTAGACTTAGACTCAAAAGACCTGACAGACTCAGTGTCGGACTCAGCTATGTCATCAATGCAAGTAAGGCGCGGCTTGAAAATGCAATTTTTAAGGCTTCCCTTAGCTTCCACGATAAGAGAGGTGGGATCCTCGAGGGCGTCGGGCCCGAGCATAAACACTTCGGGTTCCTCGGCTTCCTTGGCCAAACCCACTTGAGAGAATTCACGGAATAGCTGCTCCAAGCTCCCTTGATCGAAAGATCCCAGCCAGTCAGTCTTCGGCCTGGGTAGGCTAAGCTTCCTCTTGAATTCTGCACTAGCTGGCTCTTCGTCACTAGAAGACCAAGTATCATCCGCGAAGATCTCAAAACCAGGTAGCAACTCCCCGGTGACCGAGTCGATAACGGGCTCAGCTTGCCCACGATAAATATCATTCCCCTTTTCACGGACGAAGTAGCTGTTGGGATCACCATAGAGAGATCGAGGTTTTCCCGTGTATTTCCTTCTTTTGGCATCGTTGGCAGAGGAAGAGTATCCTAAGCCAAAGCGGCCCTCACAGGAAGGAAACGCAGGGAATTCCGAAATCCCTTGTTGGTGAATTCCTAAGCCAAGGCCGGGTAGATAGGACATCCTTCTCATAATGTCCAGAGCGACAGAGCTTATGATGAAGTCCCCATCCACGTTGATGGCCATCACCGAGCCAGAAGTATCAAAAGAGAATCCCGCGAGATCAACGTCTTCGTTGTCGTGTGCGATACCCAAAACAGGTGTGCCGTTCTCCTCGAGCGGGCGAATGCCTGAATCCCCGCAGATGATCAAAGTCCCAGTGGGAAGTCCCAGCATGACTTTTTGATGAAGAGTAGATGGGACAGCCATGATGTCAGATCTGTGAAGCCATGGCCTTCCTAGCAAGAGATTGAACGAGGCTGGAATGTCGACCACATGGAACTCGACATCCATTTTGAATCCCTCCGCATCGAGAGTGAGCACGAGCGTGCCTTCGACCAGACGACGTGTGCTGTCGTATGCCTTAACAGCCATGCTGGAAGGTGCAAAGTCTTTCTTAGTCAGTCCCAGACGGTGAGCCACCCTCAAAGGGCAAACGTTGATCGCTGAGCCATTATCGATAAGAACGGTCGGAACCCAAAGTCCTCGGCACTTGACTGTAATATGCAAGGGTCGATTGTGGTCAACTCCTTCAAGCGGCAGATCCTTATCGGTGAAGACCACGGTATGCTTAGAGGCAGGTGGGAGGATAAGGGAGATCATTACTTCAGGTGTGACGTCCGGTCGGATCTCAAGACGAGAGAGAGTGTGGCAGAACTTCTGACGATGCTCCCGGGAGGAACAGATTAGCCCCCAGAGTGATATGGCGGCGGGAATCCGCTCCAATTGCTTTTGAATCATGTCGTCGTTTGGGGCATTAAGTGGTACCTCAAATGGTACAGACCTTGAGAGGATAGGAGGTTCGTTCTTCCGGTTAGAAGAGTTGGACGAACTTCCTGCTTGCAGATTACCAGGCTGAAAGACTCGTCCACTTCTTGTAACATTAAGGACGTTCTCTAAAGAGGGTACCATTTGAGGGTCCTGACTATCGTCCCACAGATCAATAGGGACTTCTCCCAATTTGCGTTTCCCTTTGTCGGAGGTCAGAGGGGCTACAGGCATTTCCATGTTCAAACCCAAATCCTCAGTCAGATCTTTGATCAAGAGTGAATCCCAAAAGTCTGGATCCCCAACAGCAATAGCTTCCTGGATTGGTTCTGTACTAGCGACGAAAGGGACATCCCACAGCCCTCCATCAGCGAGGGAGCGATTGACAGTCCAAACTTCGGACCCAACTTGGATGTTGACTATATCATTGACATCCCAAAGATCAGCTGGTGGCACAAGATCTGTAACCATGATGCTGCAGTCCTCTTCAGGCGGGGAAGGCACGACAGGGCGCGGAAGGTTTTCGTCGATGATGAAGAACGTGGGATCATACTCGGGATCAGCCACCGAGTTAACCAGCCTGTCAAGAGTGGAAGGGAAGAAACATTCCCCTAGGACACGGGTTTCATCCTGAACGAGGTCCTCTTCTAAATACTGGATTTCATAGTCGGGCAGAGCGTAACCCTGGAGAGGACTAGGGTCAAATCCTAATGGAAATTGCCAAGCAGGCTCGGGGTCCCAATAGTACTCTTCCTCAAGCAAAACAGGCTGAGGTTGTTGGAAGAGCATGTCCAACGAGAATCCATCCAAAGGATCAACCATAGCTGCCTCGTAATTGGCCATCCAAGCATCATACCAGATGTGGTCAAAGGGAATGTCTTCAGGATTAGGTGGGAATCCCTCTAATTCCAGCTCCGTCCATTCATTGATTATGGGAGTGGCATAGTCGTCATTATCAGCTATAGCCCACCCTACGGCTTGCATGTCAAGTTGTTGCTCTGTTGGAGAGGGAATAACAGCTCTGAAGCGGTCCAACAGACTTGAGGAGGGGTTTGGATCCGTCACGTTGAAGTACGGGTTCTCCATGGTAGAGGCAGAGTTGAGCTGTACAGCAGGCATAGGCTGGTGGAACAGATCACCAATAGAAGCGTTGAACACGAACGCTCCATTCTGTAGGCGTGCAGAGGGCTCATTGAAACTGGACGACTGTCCTTCCTCGGAGCGGATATAGGAAATCTCGGCCTCGGACTGAGAAGGGATAGGCACCATCGGCCTAGGTTGATTCGTTGAGGCTATATAGTCGGTGGGGTTGAATATAGTGGAGCTGCGGGATATATCAGTGGAGCTGATGGATATCAGGTTAATGCATGGAGCATTGCTGTGGTTTGGCATAGAATTGGCGAGGATGTTGGGTTTTTGAGTTGCCGGTGGCGGAGCATGAAGAGTCCCTTCATCTATGAGATCCTGGATCGCATGTCGGAGGCGAAAACAAGAATCGGTAAGATGGCCGGGCCCTTGGTGATAGGCACAGTAGAGATTGGCTTTGAAGTTGGGCGAAGGTTTCTTAGGTAGAGGAGTTGGGTCAAGGAGCTTCAGATGTCCTGATTGGATCAGTTTCTCCATGACGGAAGATAGAGGTGCTTCGAAAGCGGAGAAACTACGAGGTTGGTTACGCGGTCGGTTGTTCTGCGGGGTTTGAACTTGATGGACCTCGGCAATTTGATTAGCAGCTTTCGAGGAAGAGGCATTGGTACCACTGGTTGCGGTATTGGAGTAAGTTCCTCCCCCAAACAGCGCATTAGTATTTCCAGAATATGCCCGAGGCTTTGACTTTGATGGATTGGAAGATTCTCCCTTCGACAGAATCCCACTCTGCAATGCATCTTCGATGGCCAGACCGGAGTCGAAGAAAGTATCAAAATTGGATGATGCTTGAACCAGAACCAGGTGCCTAGCATAGTCTGGTTGGAGGTTGCGGGAGATGATACGGAGCTGATCTCTCTCGCTCGGGCGGTCAGTCATTTGAGCGGCTTTGGCCCTCCATCTCTTGACGAAATCCACGAAGGATTCCTTAGCGTCCATCTTGGTGGACTCCAACTCCCGAGTAGTCATCTTGAGCTGGGAGTTATAGCTATACTGCGAAATAAACGCAGCCCCGATGTCCTCCCAAGTCCTTCGCTTGGCAATGTCGAGTGACAGAAACCAATGGAAAGCGGGACCCGAGAGGGTTTGAGGAAACAGCTGAGACATGGCTTCGGGCTCAACAGATAGGAGCTTCATGGCAGCATGGTAACCATAGAGATGGGTTTTAGGATCGCCAGTGCCATCGAACTTAGCTATGTCGGGCATTTTGAACTTGTCAGGAAGCTTGGCATTGGGATAGAGGCAGAGACGGTCCAAGTCAATCCCTCCAGCACTGAGTTTCTCGGATTTTGAAATAGATTCTTCCAGTTTGGCCATCTTGGCGACGAGAGCAGTCATGTCAGGATGTTGGACAGTCCTAACAGCAGTGATGCCTGGATTCTGAATGGGATTTCGAGTGCCCTGAGTGTTGACCAAAGCGACCAGACGCCCTGGATGGTCCGGATCTTCGACCATGATAGGTTGCTCGTGTACGTCCTCTTCGGCCTCGCCCTCTTCTTGAACAGTTGGAGGAAGACGAGTGTTAAAGAGGTCATTCAAGCGGGTCATGTTGGCATCTGTCTGAGCAGCCCTTTGTTGTATAACAGCGATACTAGCCTGGATGTTCATAAGTATGGTTTCCAGAGAGAGCGGTTGCGGCTGATCTGCCATGACAGTTGGCCCAGAGGTGCTTGATGCAGAGGAGGGGGTAGGAGATTCCGGAGAGTCTGTTTCTTCGAGGACCGGAGAAGATGCTGACTGCAGGGTAGCAAGCAGAGAACGCGGGGAGTCTTCCGTTGTGACTGACTGGGCTTGCAATCTGACTAGTCTCTGAATCGGATTCTGGTGCAGACGTTCCCAAGTGGGTTTGGTTTTCTGCCTCGATACTTTCCTTGGCGGTGCAATGATTCAGAACCTTTGCTTGCAGAAAGTGAGAAAAGGCTAATAAGGGCCCTGCAGAAACTTTAATCTAAATAAAAGACTAAAGCGAAAACACAGCCACCGTCGTCAGTGTCGCCCTTAGACTCTAATACTAGCAGACAAGTCTGTCTTATGACGTTTGGACATTACCAGTGATCCTCAGAAATCTTTTCATGGTGTATCCTTTTTGTATCAACTAAGGCAAAGAGATGTCAAAGCAGTCTAAAGATTCTGGTTTATTCCGCTTCGAAAGTTTCAACTTTTGAACTTGGAACAATTCGGTGTAGAATGGCACGATGCTATAACCAGGGAGGCATAGGCAGCACAGTGCCGTAACCCAAATGGTGTACATGCTTCGCATGATAACCAAAATGGTGTAAGCATCGCGGTATTTTTCCCGTTTTGTTCCTCGTTTTCTGTTTGAAACTTCGATTGGGTAATTAGCCAAAGGCTTTAGAAGGTCTTGATTTCCCAAGGCTTAATTGATCCAAGGAACTTGAGAATTGACAACGTGCATCTTTGAGATGCACGACTCCTCATCGGGCCATGGTAAGGTCCTAATAAACATAAGACAGACTTGAAGGAGAGAGAACCTAGGAGCCGCCCTAAACATGCTTCTACGCAAAACAGTATGTATGTATGAACAGTGCATGCGATAGGGAAAGCAATAACACGTTGACAGCGCATGGGGGTTAGATGCAAGTAATCTTACCCTGTAGGTACCTGTCCTAATTTGGAGAGTGCTAGTGCTTTGTATATGCAAAGGCTGGTTTTGGCTTGAAACAGGTTCCTCGGACTAGAGCCAAAGATATACCTCCCGCCACCCGCGTAACCGCAGAGCAACAGTCGAACGGTAGAATGACTCATCATCGTCGAAGGTTGTTAGTCATTCGGGGTCCCCGGGCTCCGGTAAACCGTGCCGGATTGCCAAAACGATCCAACGAGGCTTATCCCACATCGATGCAAATGAAGAATGCTAAAAAGTTTGATTAATGGAACAGAATCGCAAATTCGCAAATGCCTTTTCAAATTTGGCTCTCTTTATTGATCAATACTTAGAGGAAACTACGCGAGAGAACAATCGGAAAAGCCCCAGATTGGATGGCCGGACACGAGGTCCTGTTAAATCACCAATCCTTTCTTCGGCAGCGCGAAGCTCACTGTTTTGACAGGCTTTTGTGGGATTGTTCCCAAGTGTATTAAAATCTAAGTATAGACCAATATTGATTTGTTCCCCAGCAGAGTCGCCACTGTGGGCAATGCGAATTGCCCCGACTCTTTCTCTCCTCCGGGGAAGGGATTCCGTTCCCCACCCTTTTGAGAAAGGAGAGATGCTGCCGGTTCGCGGGAGCGCTTTTAGCTGGACGTCAAGCGCTCGCGAAAAATACAGAGTCGCCACTTGGGTTTGAAGGTCCGATACCCAAGGAACCGTATTTCGAAGCACTTGCCGCGCTGTTTGATTTGAAAAAGTTAAGGAACCAGTCCGTCACAACCATATCTGGGTTCGGGAGCCAGGTTACGAGAGGGGAAGGGTTTTATGGCACCCCTCTCGCCCAATCCGGAGATCGGTTTCTACTTAGGCATTTGCGAAAATGTTGTTTGTTTGCGATTCTGTTTGATTAATCAATTCTTTAGCCAATTAGGGCGGGGGAACAGTTTAATGGGGATTAAAGCTGTAACAACTTTGCAAGATGAGGTAAATAGCATGGATGGATGGAAAAATAAAATAACATGAGATAAAGTTTAATACCGATTTCAGGATATGAAACAGTATGATAGTTTTGAGTTTATTGCGTATAATGGCTAACTTGCATGCACGAAACTGCGGCATGCAAGCCATTCCATCGCGCGATACACTCAAACCATCGCGCGAGTGTTCACATCTCAATACCAGGTTAAAATTTATCTCCTTCTGGGCTCTGGAAGGACCAGTGCACACCCAGGGCCAAACCAAGCAGTTCATATGTACTGAAAATAACTACTTATTACAATCTGATCGGATATGAATAAAACACAACCCTTAAACAGTGAGGGTGATAAAACAGAGACCAAAGGCCTAGTTGCCCATGCAAGGGCAATCACTGGAAATGACCAAACCATCGCGCGATGGAGTCTCCTCATCGCGCGACTGTTCTGACTGGACATCTAGGAATTGCTTTGCATGCCTGGGCTCTGAGACATATTCAGAAGCTACCCAGGGCATTCCAACATGAACAACGAAAGCAAACTAAACTGAACTACTGATTTTAGCATGCAAAACAGTGAGATATATCAAATATGATCAAACATGAGAATATGAACTCATATAAACTAGTTCAGAACAAGAGACCCATCCCCGCGAGAACCATATCGTACGAGCCAGAAGCATCGCGCGATTGTGTGGGTTCATCGCGCGTGGGTTCTTGATTCACAGCAACTTGTAAATTTGCTGGCTTTGGGATCAGAAGCTGATATTGATTACCAGTCCTGACCCTGTCAGCCCCCCTCAGGGATCAAGACAGTAAAGGCTGAAAATTATACCTTTGCTTGGATGATTTGAAAATGGTTGAGTGAGGTGGTATGCTTTTGACAAAGGAGAAAGTGGTAGTAACTTTGATTGAGAGAGAAGATCAAGATTGTGACTCTTGTTCTTTCCTTTGGGATTTTTTTTGGTAACCCTTTGAAAGAGATCAATGGGGGGTTATTTATAGGAGGAGAGGGAGTTTGTTGGTGGGAATACAAGGCCCTGCAGCCAGCCAACAATGCTGGCAGCATTCACTTGGTAGAGAAGTGGGGTGCCAAGTTGATGGGAGAGTGGGGGTTTAGGTGGTGCAAGGATGGCCGAGCAAACGCCGTTCAGTTGATGGAACGGGGTCACATGGCCCTGCAGGCGCTTCATCATCACAAAATCCAGCTGGATATGACAGATGTCGACCATCGCGCGATGGAGTGGGACCGTCGCGCGAGGGTTCTAACTTCCCCGCGATGGTCAATCAGTCAAAGTTTGACTTTGACCACCACCTGGCAAGTAGAGCATCGCGCGAGTGTCTCAGCAAATCGCGCGAAGGTCAAACCCATAGTCAAAGCTGGGCTCAATGGTTCTGGGGTTAAGGAAAGGGTTCCACATATACCAAACTCAAACCATTTTCAATCAAAACTGTTCTTAACCTGATTCATCATCGGGGGAACAAGAAACTGAAAAGAAACAAACTGAAGATAGACAAAATGACTGAGAAATCAGATTGGGGTGTCTACAGCTGTCTCTGCCACCCACGTGCTTAGCCATGTTCGGATGACGTCACGAGCCAGAGACAATTAATGACTGCCGCCTCTTGGGGATTGGGGAGCCGCGTTAGTCAGAGCCAGAGCAGTCACATCAACCAGAGATGTCACTTTGCTTATCAAAGAAGCTCCCCCACGTATCCCTTGAAGCTTCTAGAAGGTTCTGGAACAGCGGTGTCCGAACAAAATCCAGTTCGCCGAACAAATGACGAATAACTGAATGGTGAACTTCACCGAGCGATAGAGTTCGCAGCCGAACGAAACGAAATTCATATCCTTCGGCGAATACCTCGAAGCTCGGCGGAATGCCTTAATCCCAGATATCCTTTGGGACATCGACGTTAGATGCCTGGCCGCGTCCCTACCTGAAAGTGGACTAACAAGACCAAACGATGAGCCCAACGCAATGCACCCCTTGATCCTTTTGAACCTTCGGATATTTCACCCCACTACAAATAGCGATGCATTCGACATCAGCAAGTGCGAGGCCACTACTACAATAATCGTAAAAGATGACAGTTTAAAAGTGTCGTTAAACGTGAAAGATGACAGTTTTGAAACTGTCGTTTATAGTGCTGTCATTAAAAGTCTGAATCTTAAAATGACGGTTTGAAACCGTCATTAATATCTATAAAGATGATGCTTTATGAACGTAATTGAAAGTAAAAGATGACAATTGTGAAACGTCATTAAATTAGTAAAAGATGACACTTGTGAAACGTCATTAAAGTGCTTTAAAACCGTCATCTTGTGTAACGATCCACTTCCGTCCTATATAATATTGTCCGCTTTGAACACCAAACCCCATCAAACCTCCTAGTGAGGTCACCCATCCTAGGCTTACTCCAGTGCGAACACGCTTAACTATGAAGTTTCAATTGGTTTTGGCACCCTTATAGCTTTAAAAGTCCTTGCATAAAATAGGATGACGATATATTATTTATAGAACACAACTTACACTTCACCAAACGATATGAGACTACCCTCGATTGACCCTTCTGGTCACCGATCCGACAGCCCCTCGCACGGGTCCCAATTGCCCTTAGGCCGGTTGACCACTACCTGGAACTCCCCAGGGGTAGGGCATCATAATCTCCCCCACTTAGGAACACGCGTCCTCGTATGAGGTCAAGATTTTGTCTAACATTTCCAGTTGGTACAGGCTCTGATACCATATGTAACGACTCGCTCCCGATTTGAGATTTCAAAGCAACGACGCTTGTAGATGGCACTGTTTTCTCCAAAAACAAAATTTTGTTCTTTAATGTCACTTACAAGGAGAAACCGACATTAAAAAGAAAGAATAGTTATGTCACTATTTTACAAAGTGACATTATAAATATATTAGATCACAGATTAGGAGAAACTGACATTAAAAAGAAAGAATAGTTATGTCACTATTTTACAAAGTGACATTATAGATATATTATATTATAGTTTAGGAGAAACTGACATTAAAAAGAAATAATAGTTATGTCACTATTTTACAAAGTGACATCATAATATATTAGATCACAATTTAGGAGAAACTGACTTTAAAAAGAAAGAATAGTTATGTCACTATTTTAGAAAGCGACATCATAAATATATTATATCACAGTTTTTTAGATGACTGACATTATTTATCTCTTGCAATCTTTTTATTACGGTTTTTTAAGAAACTAATATCTTTTTACTTTTTCAAGCGTCATCTTTTAACAATATTGTAGTAGCGGGCCTTATCCAGAGCCCTCGAACGATGCCAAAACCTGAAAGAGATTGAGCTTTTTTATCCAATGACGATGATGGTAGCGCTGTGGACTGGTGGTGTTGGTTTTTTCTCAAAAACCATTGCGGAAAATATATGGTTAAAAAAAAAATTGTTTCGGATCTACTTCTTACGTGTGCGTAAAGTTTCATGAGGAAGGGTTAGGGTTTTACCTTTTCGAAGTTCAAAAACAAAAACCCTACTTCTGGTTATGAAAAGATTGATTCCTTCTTGCTCCTTGCACCCCAAATATCTTCAACCCTGTGACCCAAGAGAATAATAGCCGATAGGGTTTGTGGGAACCCTAGAATATTTCTCCCCTCTGTAATCTCTCAATTCTCTCTCAATATCTTGTAGGAGGAAAATTTCCGTATCTAACATGAGAGAATTAGAGATATATTTATAGGGATAAATTCACTTAGCCAATAAGTCAATCTCTTGTTGGGCTAGGGTTGGGACCCATGGGCTTCTTGAGCCTTAGCTAAAATTGGACTCACGCTCTCTCATCTCTATGAGTGGTGGCCCAATTAAACCAAAATTAATTCCACTATATAATTATGGCTGAACTCTAGGCCTCAAGAATATTAATATATTGTTCCCGATAAATGCCAATACCGTAATGTCGAACCCCTTCACCATGTAATGTCCATAAGCAGCAATTGGTAATAATAAATAACTGTCACACCAAAGCATACTTATATTTTAATTCCGTTGAATACTAGTTCACTCACTTTTAGTCTAGAAAAACATTTTAATGAACGCTTCATTAAAATGACTAGTACTAGGTTTCAAAGACTAATCCAGTGAACTAACTCAAGGGGACATTATACTCTATAATTAAATAGAGAGTGAATTCCATCTTGAAAATAATGTTCTCACAGTCCTAACATAAATCACCCAACCCACCGAGGTGTTGATCGAGTTAGACCTCACTCATTGGTGACTCAAAGTGACATAGGCTAGGAACTTGAGTTCATTAACTTTCTCAGGATTAAGAGTGAATTACAATTAGCATTATAAGATTCACACTTAAGCGGACAGTAGTTAAAATAGTGTGAGTCTTATGATGGTCCTTCAGTGTATACCAAATACACCAACATATTAACTTGAAGTCTTTCACTTCAATGATTGAGATGGATCATTCTATCTAATAGAAGTTAATCATGTTGCAATTGACCTGATAGATAGTCCATTCTTATCAGCAATTGAGAATAGTTTAAATTACAAACATTGGTGATTTATATCTCCCGTAAGTAAATCACATTTACATGCATAAATCATATTCAATGTAATTTGGGACTTTTATATTCATCTCATGAACATTCATCTCATGAATTATATCCAATGTATGAAACAAAGCATTTCAGAAGAATAAAATAAAGCTCTTATTTATAATGTAAATAAACAAATATTGGTTCTGAGGGCATAAAACCAACAATCTCCCACTTGCACTCACAACCAATCTGGTCTACTTTTGACTCCCATGTTATCAACATGACGGTCAAACGGATAAGAAGGTAAAGCCTTTGTAAAAGGATCAGCCAAGTTTTCTGCAGATGCAATCTTGTTTACTATGATATCTCCTTGCTGAACAATGTCTCTGATGAGGTGATATTTTCTCTCAATGTGTTTCCCACTTTTGTGATTTCTAGGCTCCTTGGATTGCGCAACAGCCCCACTATTATCACAATAAAGAATCATGGGCTGTTTTGCCAATGGTACCACTCCAAGCTCCAGTAGAAACTTTTTGAGCCATACACCCTCCTTAGCTGCTTCAGAAGCGGCAACATATTCAGCTTCAGTGGTGGAGTCCGCAACACATTGTTGTTTAATACTCCTCCAACTTATGGCTCCTCCTCCAAGTGTGAACACATAACTAGAAGTTGATTTGCGCGAATCTTTATCTGACATGAAGTCAGAGTCTGTATATCCAATTGGCACCAAATCCTCTCCACCATAGATTAGCACATAATCTCGAGTTCTTCTCAAGTACTTGAGAATATGCTTTACAGCTATCCAATGTTCAGGTCCAGGATTTGATTGATATCTGCTGACTAGGCCTACTGCATAACAGATGTCTGGTCTAGTACATAACATAGCATACATAAGACTACCCACAGCAGAAGCATAAGGTACTGTCTTCATTTTCTCTTTCTCATCCAATGTATTGGGACATTGATCCTTAGAAAGAGTGATTCCATGTCTGAAAGGTAGGAGACCTTTCTTGGAATTATGCATGCCAAACCTTACCAGAATCTTATCTATATATGCAGCTTGGGACAAACCTATCATCCTATTTTTATGATCTCGTAAAAGCTTAATCCCAAGGATGTAACTTGCTTCTCCCAAGTCCTTCATATCAAATGTATTTGCTAACCAAACTTTGACCATAGACAATGCTCCTACATCATTCCCAATGAGTAGTATGTCATCCACATATAGTACCAAAAACACTGCTATTCTACCTTCACCCCTTTTATACACACAAGGCTCATCCGGATTTTGATCAAAACCAAGAGATTTAATTGCTTGATCAAATCGGATATTCCAACTCCGTGAAGCTTGCTTAAGTCCATAAATAGACCTATGCAACTTGCAAACCTTTTGCTCTTGACCATTAGCTACAAAACCGTCTGGCTGGACCATGTAAATGTCCTCTTCAAGATGGCCATTCAAAAATGCCGTCTTGACATCCATCTGCCAAATTTCATAATCATAAAAGGCAGCAATGGACAGGAGAATTCAAATGGATTTAAGCATAGCAACAGGCGAGAAGGTTTCCTCATAATCGATACCCTCTTTTTGAGTAAACCCTTTCGCCACTAACCTTGCTTTGTAAGTCTCTACTTTTCCATCGGCTCCTCTTTTTCTCTTGTAAATCCACTTGCACCCAATTGGTTTAATATTGGGTGGAGGATCCACTAGCTCCCAGACATGATTGGAGTACATAGACTCCATTTCACTTTTCATAGCTTGTTGCCAAAGTCCCGATTCTATATCACATATAGCTTCATCATAATTGGAAGGATCAGACTCATGTGGAGAAGGTTCAGAACCTTCTTCAATAAGTAAGAATCTACTAGGCATCCTAGTCATCCTCCCACTACGACGAGTTGGCGATGTACTATTTGGCAAAGTATCAGAAATATTAGGTGATTCTTCTATAGTGGTAGGAGTTTGTTGAGGAACTACAACTTCATTTGTTAATTCTTGAAAAACAAATTTTTCTTTGGGTTTCCGGTCCATCATATAATCATCCTCTAGAAAAACTGCATTTGTACTTACAAATACTTTCTGTTCTGTGGGATTATAGAAAAGCCAACCCTTAGTCCCTTTAGGATACCCCACAAAGTAACATTTTTCTGATCTAGATTCTAGTTTACTCATCTTTCCTTTTAGCACGTATGCAGGGCACCCCCAAATATGAAAATGTTGCAGACTAGGCATTCGCTTGGACCACAACTCCCGAGGTGTCTTAGGAACAGATTTAGTTGGAACATGATTTATATGTACAAGGCAGTATCTAAAGCATAGCCCCAAAAAGAAATAGGCAAGTTCGAATAGCTCATCATAGATCGAACCATGTCAAGTAAAGTCCTGTTCCTTCTCTCAGCTACACCATTTTGTTGAGGAGTTCCTGGTGCAGTCAATTGAGAAATAATCCCATGCTTAACTAAGTGACCTAAGAAGTCACTAGAGAGATACTCACCACCTCGATCTGATCGAAGGGTTTTAAGGCTCTTACCAAGTTGTTTCTCAACTTCTGCTTGAAACTCTTTGAACTTTTCGAAAGCTTCAGACTTGTGATGCAACAAATAGGTATAACCATATCTCGAGTAATCATCTGTGAAGGTAATGAAATACTCATATCCACCTCGAGCCTTGACATTCAAAGGCCCACATACATCTGTATGTACAAGTTCCAATGGCTCTTCAACTCTATTTCCCTTTGCTAAAAAGGACCTCTTAGTCATTTTCCCTTCCAAGCAAGATTCACAAGTTGGTATCGGTTCAATAGCCAAAGAAGATAAAATACCATCTTTTACCAACCTATTTATCCTGTTTAGATTAATATGACCCAATCTCAGATGCCATAGGAGTGTGGTGTTAGACATGGGGACTTTTCTTTTCAATGGTAAAGACTGTGAGCTAGTAGTTTCTGTATCATGTATCTCATACATGTGAGGAGTAACAAGGTAAAGACCATTAACCATTTTACCAAAGCATATAAAAGAACCATTCTTTTTAATAATAACTTCTGAATTAAAATTCATAGAATAACCATGTCTTGCTAAAGAAGAAACAGAAATCAAATTTCGTCTAATAGAAGGAACATAAAGACACTCAGATAAAACTAACTCTCTACCACTCTCAAAAGAAAGTTTTATTACTCCTACTGCTACGGCTGCAACACTTGCATCCGATCCCATGCATAACTTGATCTCTCCATCACTTAGCCTCCTGGTTACTTGAAACCCCTGCAACGAATTACAAACGTGATCAGTTGCTCCGGAGTCAACACACCAAGTATTAGAAGTACTATCAGTATAGTAAACTTCCATGACAAGAGATTCAATCATACCTGCATTTTTCTTACTTGCCAAAAAATATGGGCAGTTCCTCTTCCAGTGACCAACTACACCACAATGGAAACATTTTCCTTTGGGTTTTGCAGTTGCCCCTTTATTTTTCCCCTTCTTAACCCCTTTATTAGGACCAAGCTTATTCCCATTATTGTTCGGAGCATTGGCAGGCTGCTTATTTTTCTTTTGCCATTTACCCTTTGGCTTATTAGCCATCTCATGAATCAGCACACTATGATTAGGCTTGATAATACCCTCAGCTGCCTGGAGAGAGTTCATTAACTCTGAAAGTGACAAATCCATTTTATTCATATTATAATTCAATTTGAACTCTTTGAATGACCCATGCAGCGACTCGAGGATAATATCAACTTGAGATTGACCATCAATCTCGGCTCCAAGGACCTCAAGTACATTTAAAAAATCAATCATTTTTAAAACATGGTCCCTTACAGGAGTCCCCTCACTCATCTTAGTGTTCATGAGTTGTGTCATGGCGTGCTGCCTAGCAGCCCTACCTTGCTCACCAAACATCTCCTTGAGATTAACCATAATGTCTGAAGCACTACCAAAAGATTGGTGCTGATGTTGCAGCACATTAGACATAGATGCCAAAATATAACATTTGGCCATCTCATCAGCCTTCTTCCAATCTTTATACTTTTTCCTCTCCTCATCTGTGCTCTCATCAGTGGGAAGTGGGGGGCAATTTTCAGTAAGTACATAATTGTACCCCTCTGCAGTTAGCACTATATTCAAATTCCGCTTCCAGTCAACATAATTTGGTCCAACCAATTTGTTTTGGCTTAAAATGACGCTAAGTGGATTAAATGAGCTTGACATCTGAAATAAAAACATTCATACATTAATAATGGATATAAAAAAAAAAAAATTTTGCATTCACTTATGATAAATAGTGCAATCCTCCCACCACTATTTAGTGATAGCATCGGAATCCTAATCCCATAATGACATCTCTCCTAGGGGACATGATGTTATTAATGATTAGCAGATCATAATTATTATCTAGACATCTCATGGCAAATAAATTATGACTCCCGATTTTTGGTCTCTAAAATAAGTCAATAAAATTCCTAGGGGAATCTCTTATCACTTATTTAGTCAAGTGTATACCATCATCTAGGGCTAAGTGACAACCGTAATGAGCAGCCTCTCCGAGGGGAGATGACTCACGTTACGTCTCACCCAATCCTATCCATGAGAAATCCAATCTTGTAGCCAGTTAGATGAGCACCCTCCGAAGGAATGACCGCACGTAGACGGTTCAAGACGCTCACTTTCACCTTACTATGGATCTAACAATGGAAAGACCGCGGGTTTTTCTCAAAAACCCTCTCCCACTTGATTTTTAGAATTAGAGGATTATTTTTAGAACATACATACATTAACCAAGTATCTCATATTCTTAATGAATGCATGCAACTATTGAAATTCTCCAACTGTAATGAAAGAATTTTAACAAATCAAATGTTGCTATCCATGGTCATTTATGTCTTAACAATCTGATCATATCAATTTAAGAAAGAACAACAAATAAATGCCATACGAAAAACAGAATGAGCAACATGCGATTTAATCAAATTAAACAGGAGCAATAGAAAAAACTAATAGGACTCTCCTATATACAAGTTTCTCCACAAAATGATAAACCTAATACGACCCAAATTTATCCATTAGAGGTGGCCTAGAAACATGTGACTTGCAACACTTATCATCTCATGATATATATGAACATGTACTTGAAAAGTATCTAAACACTTTAGATTACAATAGAGTAAAATATATCATACGGTTAAGTTTCCAATTTAATGATCAAACACTTTGACCATTTTAATTTTGATCATCCTACACGATTGAGCCATTTAAAACATGATTAAACTATTTAATCGTAAAACTGTTTCTGTTTGATTTTAACTAATTAAAAAAAAACGTTGCTGTGAATCTGTCCATGGCAGAAACTTAATAAACTCCCACTGAAATTGATGTCTCATATAAAACAATAAAGAATCTGTGATTTCGGAGAAAAACCGAAATCGGTTTGATAAAATATTTTGAAAACAGTTGCATATAATTATATGAGAAAACCGAAACACGACTAATTGCCGCACCGAGGTTTACTAATTCACATGTATGTTCAATCCAAGTCAGATTAGGAAATAATTGTTTTCTAATGGAAACTCTTTCTGAGAAAAACTTCTATTCCAAACCAAACTGTTGTGTATGTTTGATGACCAAAAAAAAAAAAAGATCTGGAAACAAGAAAACTTATAACAGAAACTCCATTGCCAACCTTTTTGTTGTGATAAATAATAGATTAAGTATCATGTCCAATATTGCAACATGTATACACATACATCAACATGTATCTCATATGTACAAACATATTCATCGCATGAATAATTTAACACAGTCGTATGGTTCGACTGAAACATGTACGGTATTCACATGGGCCGAACAAATCTGTGTATTAGGTTTAATCTTCAAAACACGAAACAATACGCATACGTAAGATGGCTCTGATACCACTTGTTGGTTTTTTCTCAAAAACCATTGCGGAAAATATATGGTTAAAAAAAAAATTGTTTCGGATCTACTTCTTACGCGTGCGTAAAGTTTCATGAGGAAGGGTTAGGGTTTTACCTTTTCAAAGTTCAAAAACAAAAACCCTACTTCTGGTTATGAAAAGATTGATTCCTTCTTGCTCCTTGCACCCCAAATATCTTCAACCCTGTGACCCAAGAGAATAATAGCCGATAGGGTTTGTGGGAACCCTAGAATATTTCTCCCCTCTGTAATCTCTCAATTCTCTCTCAATATCTTGTAGGAGGAAAATTTCCGTATCTAACATGAGAGAATTAGAGATATATTTATAGGGATAAATTCACTTAGCCAATAAGTCAATCTCTTGTTGGGCTAGGGTTGGGACCCATGGGCTTCTTGAGCCTTAGCTAAAATTGGACTCACGCTCTCTCATCTCTATGAGTGGTGGCCCAATTAAACCAAAATTAATTCCATTATATAATTATGGCTGAACTCTAGGCCTCAAGAATATTAATATATTGTTCCCGATAAATGCCAATACCGTAATGTCGAACCCCTTCACCATGTAATGTCCATAAGCAGCAATTGGTAATAATAAATAACTGTCACACCAAAGCATACTTATATTTTAATTCCGTTGAATACTAGTTCACTCACTTTTAGTCTAGAAAAACATTTTAATGAACGCTTCATTAAAATGACTAGTACTAGGTTTCAAAGACTAATCCAGTGAACTAACTCAAGGGGACATTATACTCTATAATTAAATAGAGAGTGAATTCCATCTTGAAAATAATGTTCTCACAGTCCTAACATAAATCACCCACTACAAGAAATTCTGGATCTCCCAACGGTTTTTTAGCAACGGTTCCAAAAACCGTTGGTAAAGGTGGTCTATAGTAACGGTTTTTAAAACGTTACTAGAAACAGGACTATAGCAACGGTTTTTATGTGACCGTTGCTAGATTACAACACTATAGCAACGGTTTTCCTTAACCGTTACTAAACACTGGCCTATAGCAACGGTTTTCAATAACCGTTACTATAAAATGGACTCTAGCAACGGTTTTCATTAACCGTTGCTTTTGTTATGGCGATTTTTTTTCCGATATTATTTATTTAACTTATTTTTTTAGCATTTTGTGATAATTTCTGAAACTAATCATTCATTTTGGGATTAATCATTCATCTTAATAGGAATAAAAAAAGTATAAAATTGTGGAATGAAATTGAAAAAAAAATCATATAAGCTGACACTAAAGACAACAAATGTTAGTTGTTTGATATTTTTTCACCCATATTGATTTTTTATGCTTTCAATTACATTTTTTTTAATTTTTTAGACTCATCTCATAGTAATGATTAACCAATCAAAAAAATTTATGTGAATCTAACAAAAATTTAAAAACGGCAAAATTAATATTGAAAAAAAAAAAGGAAAACAGAGAGGGTTTTTTTGTTTTTTTTGTTTTTGGAACCTGGTGCATGTCAATTTAATTGATGATGAGTGAATAATGGAACTATTTTGTAAAAAATAGATGCTTCGGATCGAAAAAAAAATGAAACTAGTAAGTATTTGCATAGTATAAACCGAAATTTTAAAAAAAGGATAAAAAAAATTCGGCTAGTATAGTATAAATATTAAAAGGTGTATTATTACTCACAAGTCATGCGCTAGCTCAGTTGGTTCGCGCGCGCGCGCGGAGACGGGAGGTCGGGAGTTCGACTCCCAGGAGGTGCAAAAATTTCCCAGCCACGCGGGCGCCACGTCGGCGCCACGCGGTGCCACACGGGGCGCCACGTCAGCGCCACGTGGGCGCCACGTCAGCGCCACGTGTGACGTGTCAGTGCCACGTGGTGACTTACGTCACACAATGGTTTGTTTTAAAAAAAAAAGAAAATAGCCTTTAGCAACGGTCATAACCGTTGCTAATGGAACAGTTACTAAAAAAAAAATCTGTACCAACGCTCGACAAAACCGTTGCTATAACCCTACAGCAACGGATATATTGCAACGGTTTGGCCAACGGTTCTAAAACCGTTGGTATAGACTAAAAGGGTCTTTAGCAACGGTTTTTTCATTTTTTGGCAACGCTTTCGACCGTTGCTATAGAACGATTTTCTTGTAGTGACCCAACCCACCGAGGTGTTGATCGAGTTAGACCTCACTCATTGGTGACTCAAAGTGACATAGGCTAGGAACTTGAGTTCATTAACTTTCTCAAGATTAAGAGTGAATTACAATTAGCATTATAAGATTCACACTTAAGCGGACAGTAGTTAAAATAGTGTGAGTCTTATGATGGTCCTTCAATGTATACCAAATACACCAACATATTAACTTGAAGTCTTTCACTTCAATGATTGAGATGGATCATTCTATCTAATAGAAGTTAATCATGTTGCAATTGACCTGATAGATAGTCCATTCTTATCAGCAATTGAGAATAGTTTAAATTACAAACATTGGTGATTTATATCTCCCGTAAGTAAATCACATTTACATGCATAAATCATATTCAATGTAATTTGGGACTTTTATATTCATCTCATGAACATTCATCTCATGAATTATATCCAATATATGAAACAAAGCATTTCAGAAGAATAAAATAAAGCTCTTATTTATAATGTAAATAAATAAATATTGGTTCTGAGGGCATAAAACCAACAGGTGGCACGTACCAGATCGTCCTGACCCAAACGTCAACCACCTCGCTTGGATAGTCGCGTTTTCAGGTTTGGATCTCCGAGCCCTATCTTTCTATGGTTTTCGAAAATTTCCATCCGCCGAGAGTTTCGGGAGATTGGGTTCCACTATGATCAACTTGAAGGTTCTAAGATGCAGTGAGTTTGACAAGCTTCGAGATCTTGACCCTGTAGATATAGCTCATGCTTTTCCAAGCGATAAAGATATAGGTACCGACGGATTTCCCACCGAAATCGTACCGACGGGCCTCGCCGGGCCATCTCCGGCCACCGGACAGCCGATCCGAGCCGTCCAATAATTCTAAAAAAAAAAACCGAGGGGGCCTACGCGAGAAATAACGGCATCCGAAGTGTCTAGGGTGTTGGATCAAGCACCTTTTTTTTCGTGTATATATGTTTCGTGTATATATGTAAACATATATATACGAAAAAAAGGGTGCTTGATCCAACATCCTACACACATCGGATGCCTTTATTTCTCGCGTAGGCCCCCTCAGTTTTTTTTTTTAGAATTATTGGACGGCTCGGATCGGCCGTCCGGTGGCCGGAGACGGCCCGCCGAGGCCGTCGGTACGATTTCGGTGGGAAATCCGTCGGTACGGATAGCAGCACTCTTTTCCAAGGTTAGACGAGCTCGATGTCAAATGTCCGATGGACTAAGATGCAGTGAGTTTGAAGCAATCTCGCATAAGCTTCGAGGGCTGCATAGGATTAATATATTGGGGCATCTACATTGTTCTGATCAATCTCTTATCGCTCTGTCATCCAATTGCGTGCTTTTGGATGAACTCGGATGTGATTCTTGTGGCATAACGGAAAAAGGATACTCCGCCATAGTCCAAATATGGTTTCTCTGAAAGCTGGGAATTTCTTCCCTGTATGAGATGGCCCCCCGGTCGCTTTTTGCAACTCTATGCTGTACGCAAGGAGTTTACGGGCACTTGACTTGTGCGCTGTTGATGATCTAGACGGACTTCTTTGTTCCGTTGCAAAAGCATGCATTCCACTCGAGAAGCTCGTGCTACAGCTTAACAATGGTTATAGATCAAGAAGCTTATGATTTTAGCTTACATGGACTCATGATAATTTCTTAAGTACGGGTATGTCCATCTCTGAAGCACTTGGAACTAGAGGGTGTGGATTTCATTGATGAGCGTTCCATTAGAGGTTTACGTGTCTATGTGCTCCAAATCTTGTATCCATAAAGCTAGCTTGTTCGTTCGAAATATTAAGATAGCAACCTTCTTCATTGTTGCAAAACAATTCATGTTCTACGCTTTCGGAAATTGCATTGGAGGCTAGACATGATTATGAAGAAGTTCAACATGGTTTTCTCGTGCATCTGGGAAGGAATTACTATCAAATTTGATATTTCTATTTGAGCTATGCTCGGTATATATGGATCGAGGATGAATTGCTGAAAAAATAGTGCGCGGTCACTTGCCCCAATTGACATACACTCAATGTAGGTGGATGTCTTCAATTGACGAAAGAGGAGGACCTTGGGGAAATTTTAAGTGCTACTTTCAGATTAAGCATTTGAAAGTGAGCAAATGAATGGAGTTCCTTAATTTGAAAAAATAGGAGTATATATTTGGAACTCTCCAAATCGAAATTAGTAGGTATCGCTGGCATTAAGGTATTGCCGGCCAGCACTTCAATTTCTATGGGAGTAGAAAGATTCTAGGAGCTGATCAGACTTGCTATATATTTGTGGAAGTGTTTTCTTTACATTGGGATATCCCTAGCTATTCCCTTCAAATTTGTATGAGAGTCTCCTTGACCAATTTTGCGCAGAAAACTATCTTTATCAGTTCCAGTTTTAGCAGCCAAACATATACGTGATGGCATAAAATAAATCGTTAATTCTGACAATAGTTATATATGTATAGATATCAAATTTCCATTCCGAGCTTAATTAAATCTTGGGAAACAATCTTTGAGCATTATGGCTTCCATAAGTTGAAGAAGTAGCTGCAACACTAACCTTACACACACACACACACACACACACACACACACACACACACACACACACACACGTGTGTGTGTATATATATATATATATATATATATAGGGCGGTTCAATAGACAACTATTTTGATATCTAAAAAAACACCTCATAGTTTCCGATCAAATTTTGATGATCCGAGCCGCTCAATGTGATCAGAACGTGATTTTAAGGGTATCCGCAAGAAATCAGCAAAAAAAAAATATCGAAAAGGGCTTGATCTGAGTAGTTTTTAGCTTAGATTTAATGAACGGTTCAATTAAAAACTGCTTAAAGCAGGCACTTCCCGGTTTTTTTTTGGCTAATTTCTCGCGAGCACCCTTAAAATCTTATTCTGCACACATTGAACGGTTCGGATCAAAAAAATTTGATCGGGAACTATGCGATTGAGATTTGAGGTGTTTTTTTAGGTGTCAAAATAGTTGTCCATTGAACCGCCCCGATTGGGGAATTATCAAATCACATTCAATCTCTCCCTCTGACTTTTGTTACAGGATCATTTGGGTTTTTCAAACCAAATTGGGGAATTATTTAATTTGTTACCTCAACTTATCAACTTGTAGCCTCTAAAAATCATGTTTCTCGATTACTATCAGTAGGGTGCCTCGACAACGTCAGAATTTAATTTTTAGTCCCCCGTGTTGGCATGGTAAAATAAACTTGTTTTTTTTGTTACTTGGAGGGTTATGTTTTTCATGTGAATGAGAGTTATGTGGTAGTGTTAGTGGGAGTTTTTCTACGTAATTGTGAGTTATTTTTGGAGTAATGTAGTTAGGATTCTGAAAGGTCCCTAATAATAGTGTAGTGTTGGGTCGTGGGTATAATGCATGATAATTAGGAGTAATAAGTTACATTTTGTTATTCCTATATACACTCATGTAATCTAATGTTTTCAAGTATGAGTGAATAAAATATACCACGTCTTTCTCCCACATTATCTTCTTCCTCATATTGTGAGTTTGTGTGTGCGCTCTTGCCTCCAACAAGTCACGCCATGTGTCCCCTCAATCTTGTGCATTATAATCGATGTTTCAACAAAGGGGAATGATTTTTGCGCTCCAAAAAAAGCCTAAGGCGCTCCACCTTTTGTCTTCATTAGACATACTTCTTGAATTACCCTCTCAATCTAAAACTTTTCTTCGAAAAAGTTCTTTAAAATATGTAAAAAAGTAGAGCGTCTGAGGTGTTTTGTGGAGCGCGGAAACCTATAAAGAACTCTTTCAGGGAAAAGAAAGAACTTTTCCACGGAAAAGTTTTAGATTGAGAGGGTATATAATTCAGGAAGTTTGCCTAATAAAGACCGTGGAGCGCCTAAGGCTTTTTTTGGAGCGGGAAAATCAGCTTCCTTCAACAAAATGCTTGTTGTAAATAGTTAAAAGGTTTTTGTCACTGCTTTTATTTGTAATCTAATGGAATTAATTAAAATCACCATAGCTTAGATTATGGTTTAGTATTGAATAGATATTATTCCTTGATCCAAAGTATGACTAAAGTATAAGAAGGTTGATTGGACTTGTGTCTTCTTGCCTTAAGAGCATCTCCAATCCAACCTTTATATATATCTCTATTTTTTTTCTTTCAAATCTACTTTTTGAATCCTCTATTTCACCTTTACGAGGATGAATATATAGTGTCATAAAGAGTCTCATTCTGGTTCCTGGTGCTTTGGATCCTTTAAATTTTTGTAATTTGTTTTCAAAGATTAATAAAAAAAAATTTCTGTTCAAAAAAATAAAAAAAACAAAGAGTCCTATCGACCCTCCAAAATGGAGGGTTAGACAACTTTGTTTCTCTATATCCTCCAAATATAGAGGGTAGAGCAGTCTAACCTCCATATAATTAGAGGATTGATCGATGAGGCACTTTGTGTTACTATTCATCTTCATAATGGTGAAATGGAGAATGGGCCGGTTAGAGTTATTTTTCCTCTATATTTGAAGAAGAGATTAAATTCTTTACATCGCCGGTGTAAATATTTGTTTCCACCAAATCAATTATATTGCGCCACGTCGCCATATTTTATTAATTGGGACCATTGTTTAGCAATGTGGCGCAATGTAATTGATTTCGAAGAAATAAATGTTTATACCGACGGCGTAAAGAATTTATTCTCTTTGACGAAATAGAGGATCGATCTCTAATTCCATCCATATTAATTCCAAAACTAATACACACACACACACCAATCTTCTAATAAGGGTGCCCTTACCGTATTATGGTAAAAAAGTCCATTTTCCGACCAATTTGCGATAATCCGAGCCGCTCAATATGTTTAGAACGTGATTTTAAGGGTACCCGCAAGAGATCAGCAAAAAAAAAGACCGAAAAGGGCTTGATCCGAGCAGGTTTTGTTTGAATTTTATCGAACGGTTTAAATAAAAACTGCTTACATCAAGCCCTTTTCGGGTCATTTTTTTTGTTGATTTTTCTACGAATACCTTTAAAATCATGTTCTGAACACATTGAGCAACTCAGATCATTGAAATTTGATCGGGAAAGGGGAGAAAAGGGGAAGCCCTTACCGTAATACGGTAAGGGCGCCTTTATTAGAAACTTACTTATATATATACATATACACACACACACACAGAGTCCGTCTCCCATAAGGACCACCTCATTTTAATAAAATGCGTACCTCCCTTTCCTGATCGAATTTTAATGATCCAAGCCGCTCAATGTGTTCAGAACGTGATTTTAAGGGTACCCGCTAGAAATTAACAAAAAAAAAAAAGACCGGGAAGGGCCTTATTTGAGCAGTTTTTGTTTATTTTTTATCGAACGGTTCAAATAAAAACTGCTCAAATCAAGCACTTCTCGGTCATATTTTTTGCCGATTTCTCGTAGGTATCCTTTAAATCACGTTCTGAACACATTGAGCTGCTCGGATCATTAAAATTTGATCGGAAAATAGGAGAAATGAGGAGGTTCACATTTTAACTAAAATGAGAACCCCCTCATGGGAGACTGACTCTGTGTGTGTGTGTGTGTGTGTGTGTGTGTGTGTGTGTATATATATATATATATATATATATATATATATATAGAACTGATCAAAAATACTATAACTTTTCATAGCACATAGTTTGCATCGGTACTAAAAGAGTAAAAAGTTGACAATATGATGAGAAATAAGCATACACTTCTGTCTGTGTAGAATGCACACACGTACGTACGTACCCATCTTTCATATGCCTTTCTTAACTAAACTTCCACTCATCTCTCATACCATGCATGCGTCTTACGTACATAGATACAGAGAAGATATATATATGTTATAAGAGCAATCAAACAAGATTAAAATCATGTTCCATATCATCCTAAATTAATTACACCGCAATCAGCAAAAACATCAAAACTAAATACTCCATATATCAAGGGTAAGAGACATGGATTGGCTATAAGACTCGAATTAAACTTCTTTCCTAGCTATGTCATCCTAAACTAAAACAATCAACAATAGATATTATTAAACTGAGCACAGATAGCTAGAGAGAGCCGGCCCTCTCCTGCTGCACACTATGATGTAGTATCAGCTTCACCACGGCCACTCCCTCCGCTGCTGCTACCAATTCCACTATTTCCCCCACCGTGTCCACCACCATCTCCACCACCCGCACCCTCGACTTTCACGAGTGCAAACTATAGCTTTCCTTCCATACGGAATGCCCACAATTGCACTACCGTTTTCTTGCCCAGGCCATTACCCAAGACAACCTTGTTATACTAGTTTTTATTCGCCAAATTATATATAGGGTTAGTTTTCCCATTGCCCTTATTCATCCACCACTTCCTCAGACTCAATGTAGTCACCCTTTCTCATGACGGCTCGATTAGTTCAACATCTATGCCCCTTATTTTCCCTTTCTCCTTTTCCAAGTCGAACATAGCCTTCTCCTCACTTCTCAGGAACTTGTTTCTGATTTCGCTAATCGGAATCGACATACAATACTTTTTATCGTCCACATCGGATATGCTAAGCAGCTTTTGGATTACCAATTTCAACTTACAACCATTGAGCGCTTGGATTTTGTCTCTGAAGTTTTGGGGCAAATCTGGGGGTGGGAGTGGACCACAAGTCCTCCAGCTCTTCTTCTTCTTCATTGGCCTGACTTTTTCTCCATTACTGCAACCAATATCAGACCGAATACGTTTTTGCAGACAAGGCCTTTGGGTTTTCTTGCCTTTCACATCAACGCCAAAGATTTCTTTCTCTCTTTCTATCATCATCAGTGCCTCAATCTTTGGTTCTTTATTGATAGGGATTAATATTGATGGAACAGTGCTAGGAGGAGGCTTAACATTCTCCCTCATTGGTGACCTCTTTCTCTTTGGAATGTCTCTGAATGATCTTGGATTTGGAAGAGAGGGCTGATCATCTAGGTATTTATCTCTCTCTCCTCTTTCTCTTTCCTCATCAACAACTTCTTCAGGGTTCTTGCTACTAGAAATAGACAAACCTGGATGTGGGATCGGACCATAATCCTCCCCAACTTCACGGTTCTTCGTTGGCCTGGTGTTTTTTCCATTACTGCAACCAATATCGGGCTGAATATGTTTTTCCAGACGACCCGTTTGGGTTTTCTTGACTTTTGCATCGACGCTAAAGCATTCTTGTCTCTCAAACGTTGGGAAACCGAATTCCAAGACCCAGTAATGACTCGTACAGATTGGACAAGAAAAATTGTAAAACCCTATAAAGCAGAATTAGGGTTCTACCTCAACTCCCTGTGACACGAACGCTTGTTGAACTTGTTATAGCACGTCTTGCTATAAACCACGAATATTGCTCGACCGTACCTTACGATCTTCTATCGTATTCCCTGCACGTCTAGAACACAAATTGAGTGTGGACTCTTTCGTGATCTATTTACTCTCTCTAAATCTGTCTCTATTTCGTGAATAATAGAAAAACCTCTATCTGACCTAGAGAGCATAACGTATTTATATAGGGCTACGATAGGAATCTAAGGAGTAATAAGTCTGGGTTTCCAGTGTAAATAAGAAAATCTAATCCCACCAGGGTTCTATTTCTTATTTCACTAATTATAATTCACCCCACTACAGAATTATAATTGCACTCCCGTCCTTATCTCAATTATATTACGAGCTCCATGATATTAAATACTCATTAATCTCCCCACGTTAAAATTACAGATACCCATTGATTAAATTAAATTACTAACAATCTCTCACTTAATCAACATCTTAACTTGAGACTATCCGCTTAACTTATTCGATATGTCAGATACAAGAATCCACCTGCAGGGTTTGACATAATCGAAACTTATAAACTTACTCAAGGGGTATCATCAATCCCTACTAGGACGTGGATTCCATCAATAATTAATAGTTGTCATATACATAATATTGCTACCCAACTCATCGAGACTATTGATCGTATGAAGATCTCACTCTTTAATGAATCAAAATCAACAACATTAAATATACACCTCTAATAATTATTTTTGGAGTAAGAGTATAAGCATTTATAATAACCATGAGGTTCTAATTGTCTTATAAAGTTAGTATAAAGACAATTACCTCAATGCGGTCCCGTTCAATACACACAAAGTGTACTAGCACAATGAGTTAGAACTAGATCGTTCCCTGTAGTCAAGACAGATCTACTAAAATATTGTGCTACAGTCCTACCAATGGTGTGTCAAATTCCATCTAAGACTGTGAACCATAACTTATATTCCACAAGAACTGATGATCCAATCTTCTTTGTGTAAGCCAAACTTTACACACTGGATTATCTACTATGTAGAATAAAAGACACACATGCACAACATACACAAATATCATGCAAAAATTGCCCATAAAAGATTTTCATAAAAAATGGATAAAACTGATTAATAAATAGCAATCAAATATTAATCTATTACACAAAAGCATAACTTTTAGTATAACTTTCTAACAAACTCTCACTAAGACTCAAAACCATGCTGCCACGCATCTCACTTCCATTCCCTTTACATGACTATCAAAAGTCTTAGCTTGTAAGCTATTCGTAAAAGGATCTGCTAGGTTGTTTACCGATGCGATCTTGGACACAGTTATATCACCTCGCTAAACGATCTCTCGAAACAGGTGATACTTACGCTCGACGTGTTTTCCTTCTTATGAGTCAATGGCTCCTTAGAGTTAGCAATTCCACCACTATTGTCACAATAGATGTAAAAGCTAATTGCACTAAAGGAATCACTTCTAGATCCATCAAGAAGTTTTTATGCCAAACGGCCTCTTTGGCTGCTTAAGAAGCTACCACATACTCAGCCTTCATGGTGGAATCAATCAATGCATGATTGCTTGATACTCCTCCAACTTATGGCTCCACCTCCTAAGGTAAACACATATCCCGAGGTACACTTTTTGGAATCCCTATCTGACACAAAGTCTGAGTCTGTGTACCCACGAGGTACCAGACTATTCGATTGGAACACCAACATATAATCTCTAGTTCTTTTTAGATACTTGAGTATATGTTTCACTGCAGTCCAATGCTCTCGCCCTAAATTAGATTGAAATCTACTAACTATGCCAACGGCAAAGTAAATATCAGGTCTAGTGCACATCATAGCATACATGAGGCTTCCTACTATCAAGGCATAAGAAACTGCCTTCATCTTTTCCATCTCCTTAGGTGTCTTACGACACTGATCCGTGGATAGGTTGATTCCATGTGTAAAAAGAGAGGAACCCTTTCTTGGAATCTTGCATGCTTAAACGAGCAAGGATCTCATCGATATAAGTAGCTTATGATAAGCCAACATCCTATACTTGCGATCTCACATAAGCTTAATCCCAAGGATGTGACCGGCTTCTCTTAAGTCTTTCATATCGAACTGGCTAGAGAGTCACACCTTTATCGAAGACAACATTCCCACATCGTTTCCGATTAGCAGAATATCATCTACATATAGTACCAGGAATACCACCACTTTTTTGTTGCGCTTCTTGTACACACATGACTCATCTGGACATTGATCAAAACCAAAAAAAACTTGATTGCTTGATCAAAACAGATGCTTCAAGATCTAGATGCTTGCTTGAGTCCATGAATAGACTCATTAAGCTTGCATAACATATGCTCTTGACCCTTTGCTATGAATCCATCTGATTCCATTATGTGGATGCGTTCATCCAAATTTTCATTAAGGAATGGAGATTTCACAGCCTTTTGTCAAAAATCTGCATCTTTATCTTCTAATTCCTCATTGTAGTTGCAGGGTTCAGCATGTTGTTCTTCAGGGATCATATCATAAGATTCTCCCAAGAACGTATACCGATTGGGTGGGACGACAACCCTCTCACTACGATGAGGTACTGGTGTGTCAACAACTCTTTCTTGCAGTGTAACCTCTTGTACTATTGGTGTTGAAGAAGTCTTTATCGGTTCTTCTCATCTCAATTTCTTTAGAACAATCTTGCTTCTGGGCTTGTATTCTATTACATAGTCCTCTTCTAAGAACTGGGCATTAGGGCTAACAATGACCCTCTTATCCGTAGGACTATAAAATAGTCCACCTTTTGTTCCTCTAGGGTACCCCATAAACAAGCAAACTTCTGTCCTCGATTTCAATTTATCTATGTTCCCATTCAGCACTTGTGCTGAACTACCCCAAACCCGAACATGCTGCAGACTAGGTTTGCACCCAGTCCACAGTTCTATGGGTGTAGATGGTACTGACTTAGATGGTACCAAGTTAAGAATGTACGCTGCTGTTTCTAGTGCATATCCCCAAAACGAAATTGCTAAAACTGAATAACTCATCAATGATCTGACCATATCCATAAGGGTCCTATTCCTTCTCTCTGCTACACGATTTTATTGTGGCATACCTGTAGCTGACAACTAGGATGTAATCCCTTCAGCTGACAAGTAGTCCTTAAACTATCCCAAGAGGTATTCGCCACCACGATCAGATCACAGTGTCTTGAAACATTTACCCAGACGCTTCTCCGTTTCCGCCCTATACTCCCTGAATTTCTCAAAACATTCGGACTTACGGCGCACTAAATAAATGTATCCATACCTTGAGTAATTGTCAATAAAAGTGACAAAGTACTCAAAACCACCTCTAGCTAGGACATTTATAGGCCCACACAAATCAGAGTGAACCAATTCCAATGGCTCTTTGGCTTTATATGCTTTTGCTGATAAAAAAGTCTTTTGGTCATCTTACCTTCTGTAACGCCCCGAATTTTGGGTACGTTAAATAGACAATTTTATGGAAACTTCAAGATAGAATCTGGCTCTTTATTACAACATAACTCTCACAATAGTATTTTTATTACAAAAGGGAGAGAAACTAGGGTTCATATCTACAACTCTGCCTGCTCCTCCATCCTAGCCAGCTCTTCAGCTCCAAAGGTCTCCAAGGTGTACAGCTCACCTTGTTCATCTATAAGGTCTGACACATTATACCGGCGTCGCCACTAATATAATATGTCAGGGTCACCAAAGGTAACACCGTGAGGTACAAAAGCTCAATAGAATAATCCATACCCATTAACCCTTAACTTACAAACAATCGGTTATATACAAAAGATAGTAACAATAACACATCCACATTCGCTATTCAACTATCGTTGGTGTCTAAGATTTCAGAGTTTCTCCCACGCGACTCGTCGTAGACCGTGTCACCATTTTCCACTTTTCTTTTTCCAAATCAACATTTTCAAAATTTGTTTTTAACACACCCAACCTCGGTTCCGCCACTCCGGATTTTCGAGTATCCGCACAATGATTCCGCCACTCCGGGTTCCTATTGGCACACAATTGCATTGGCACCTCTCCGCGGTAACCAAGCTACACACCCTACCTCGGTTCTGCCGCTCCGGGTTCCCATTGGCACACACAAACACACACATCTCACATAATGCCCTCGAAATGGTCATTATGTAGTTTCAAAAATATTTTCTTCCTCGGAAACACATTTTTTTTCCTTGTTAACCACACCCTAGGTGCCACGTCTCTAACTTTCTCGATTTTGGTGTCTCGTTTACATGCATAGACTTCCGCGGTAGTACTTTCCACATAAACAAGCATTCAACAAAATCTTGAAACTAATCTAACAAGATCATCCAACTCCATACTATTTAGCATGCTTGAATCACCATTAGTGAACATAAAGTTACTAACCTTCCTGCATTTCAAACCTTTTAACAAAAGATAACCTTATCTACTATAGAAAGAACAATCAAAGTTACTTCTACCTGAGCTAAAGACGCTCTATTCTCCAACATACGATTCTATACTATACATAAAGTTAATGGACTAGGATTTCTACCTTACTTCTTGGCGGTAGTGGCGACTACGGAAAGTAAGTTGATGATCGGACGGAGTAACTTCCTACGGTATGCTTCCGGTAGCTTCGAAAGAGAAAGGTTTCTCTCGAAACTTGATCTTGACTAAACTACTTGAACTTTTTGGATCGAAAAGGGGTTTTAGGATGAGTTTCTTGAAGAACTTAGGAAGAACTTCAAGAATGCTCAAGAACAAGAAAAACAAAGTAAGAACACTAATCTTTTTTTTTTTTTTTTTTTCTAGAGACAGAAGTTGTTAAGTTGGAAGCTGTGAGTTGAATGGTAAGAATGAGGTGCTATTTATAACAAAAGTCTTGGTTATTACCCAAGGGATAAAATTTTCCCTAGCAATTGCTATCCAATGGGTAAAGATTTTCCTAGAAAACTAATAGGCCAAAAGGTATAAGGTACTAGATTTCCAAATGAAATATCTCATTAAAGAATTCTAATTAGACACATATTTTGATTAAACTAATAGATATTGTACTAAACAAATCTAGGGTTTTGATACATGTATACAAACGCCCCATTTTTAAATATAGAAGTGGTACCAAGTACCCTAATTAAATAATAGGTTAGAATTCTTCCCATTAAAATATCAATAAAGTACTTTTAGAAATCTAGGGATTTGATTTACCCAAATATTTTAAATGCAAAAAGTACATGGTAAATCAATACTTGAATATAAAAACAAAGCCTTGTACCTTGTTGGAAGATAGGAGCTATTACCCAATGGGTAATAGTTTTTCTAGCGGTTAATAACCAATGGATAATGGGGGGGGGGGGGTGGGAGAATATCTAATAAACAATGTATGGGTGTCCTTTGCTTATGTGCATATATGTAATATAATATTAGTACTAATCAACATATTTTAATAGGAGCCTATTGTCCAATGGACAAAAATTACCCTAACATCTATTGACCAATGGACAAAAGTAATAAGGGAAATTTTATATTAAAATAACCGAAGTGTCCTTTAAAGCATGTGTAAAAATCTAGTTTTCTTTTCTTTTTTTTTTTTTTATAGATATTAGTACTTAATCAAATCTTCCAATGAATACCTTTAATATAAAGAATAGGGTTTCTATTATCCAATGGATAAAAGTTCCCCTAACTTTTATTGTCCAATGGATAATAAAGAAAACCAAAATTATAAAAGAACATAAATAAATAATTTCTAGTCTATGGTTGGAAAGGTTCATAAGGCTCATGGATGGTCAAAAAAGTCCATCTAGGGTTAGGGAAATGTAACTAGGTGAATTGGTAATTTGGTTCCTCCAACTAGTCGGTTAGAAGTGAACTATACTAGCCAAGTAGGGTATTTAGTCAAGAAACGAATTTCAAGGGGCTAAAATGTAATTACGACAAATTATAGGAATTTAAAAGGAAATATTAAAAGCAATCTAAGTAATTACAATAAAATTCAAATATTTAACGAAATTTTTTTTACCAAAAATCAGGGTTGTTACAATCTCACCCCTTAAATTAATTTCGTCCCCGAAATTAGCGTGTGACTACAGATTAGACTTGGTCGCTATACTAGTCTTGGAATCATCATCTATCCCCCTTAAAAATAGGAGTTGGTCACCATCAATCCTTACATGTTTTGTTAATCGAATTAATCCTCATCACTTGCTTAACGAGACGGGGTTGAAGTTGTTTCAGCCGTCGAATAGCTTGCCTCGTTGTCGACCTTTGATAAAGTTTCCATCGTAAGTTCCAACGCCAAATGCAAAACTTCTACCAAATCATCATGCAGACTTTTATCCTACAAACGTTTCCTTAGCACGATCCTTCTTTCTTCTTCACGAATAGTGTAGGCGCTCCCCATGGTGACGTACTCGGCCTGATAAGCCCTTTGTCCAACAGCTCTTGCAATTGGGTCTTGAGCTCTTTTAGTTTCGCAGGGCCATTTGTTACGGTGCCATAGAGATTGATGTTGCTCCCGGTTGGGGTTCTATAGAGAAGTCTATCTCTCTTTGAGGTGGTATGCCAGGAAGTTCTTCCGGGAAAACATGGGCGTACTCGCACACGATGTGTTGTAATCTCACTTCCATCCTATCGGCTTCTCCCAACTGGAGGCTAGCTAGCCATCCAAATAGTTGTTTCTACCACCTGGATCTTCTCGTCGTCGGGCTCACCGTTTGTCTATCCCCCTTAAATTGGGAACGAGTCCCTTCGGGGGTATACGCGGTCACCATCTTCTGATGGCAGTCTATGACCGCTTAATGTGCTGATAGCCAGTCCATCCACAGGATTACGTCAAAATTCACCATGTCGATCGCTCTAAGATCGCAATTTAGGCGCAGTTTGGCCACTTCTAGTTCACACCCTCTACACACTAGACTAACAGCTATACTATCCCCTAACGGTGATGTTTCTTTCATACCCGTACTTAGGGGTTTTGTTTCTAGTGCTAGTGTAGTTACGCAAGCAGGAGATATAAAGGAATGCGATGCACCAGAGTCTAACAAGGCTTGCACGCAGAGAATATAATAGTAGCGTACCTTGAATCACAGAGGGATCCTGCTCTTGTTCCTCAGTTCGCAGCGCGAAGATGCGCCCTCCAGCGCCTTGCTGGATTCCCATGGGCTGTTTTCCCTTGTCTTGCCCATTTTGCTGCTGCAATGGGCCGCCGAGGTTTTGCTTCACAAAACCGGCTTGCTCAAGTTGTTGAGCCTTCCGATTTCCAAAGCTTCCAATCCTCTCCCTTAGAAGTTGGGGGCAATCGCACTTATAGTGTCCCATAGCCTGGCAGTTGAAGCATTGAACTGTTGCTAAGTCTCGACCACCTCTCTTCTGCTCGCCACTTTCGGAGATTGCAGTCTTCCAGGGTTGGTTGCTTTGAGGCGGAATAGTGGGTTTGGTGGGGTAGGGTCCATGGTTGCTGTTGGGGGTCTGGGTTCGGATTGGTCCGCCTGTCGCCTTCCTCCATCGAGTTTTGAAGTCAATCTCCTCACTCTCTAGCCGAAGAGCACACTTCACCACTTCTGCATATGTGGTAAAATCTTGCACCACCACAGCCTTTCGAGCAGTCGTTAGTCCCCACTCGAATCTCCTAGCCTTCCTGTCCTCGTTCGGGATGGAGTCTAGGGCGTAACGTGACAGTTCCTCGAACTTGGCTGCGTACTGGGTGACGGTCATCGTTCCTTGTTTCAGGTTTTGGAGCTCTTGTTCCTTGGCTAAACGAATTGGTGTGGGTAATTACTTGTCGAGAAACAGGGTCTCGAACTCAGCAAAAGTCATGGTGGCTATGGCATAGGTTGCCTCCATCAGATCCCACCAGTAACGGGCTTCTCCTTTCAGTTGGTATGTGGCTAAGGCTACACGATCTCCATCTCGAGTGATCTCCAAGGTGTCCAGGATCACCTTGACTTCTTTCAGCCATGTTTCAGCCACGGTGGGGTTGGTATCTCCGTTGAAAGTCGAGGGTCGGCGTTTGCAGAACTCGTTTATCGCTTGGGTTTGGGTCATAGGTCCGTCGTCATGGTTTTGGTTTTGACGGTTAGCGTTCAGCGCAGCGACGAACGCTTGCATGATTTGGGTTAGGTCGGGGTTCGCGTTAGAGGGTCCTCCATTATCGTGTCTAGTCCATTGCGTCGATTCGCGATCTACGAGTAGAAATCGAAAGGGGAGTTTTAGTCTACCTAACAATTTTTCTTTTGCAAATGGTGCCAAAAGCAACTTTTCACATAGTATGCAACGGTACTCTCTTAATAAAAACAGACTTTTTATAGATAAGTAGAGAATCATAAATATAGAGTTCTACTACAAAGGCAACTAGACCTAAGACAGAGTTTCCTAATACAATTTGAAACACGATCCTAATCTCCGACATCCTACATCCCGAAGGATTACAACAGTTACTAGATCGGCCTAAGATATGCCTAATTGGCTTCCTCGGTTTTGGGGTCTCGCCTTCCTCGAGATTCTCTACCATGTTTCATTGTAAGCTTGGCGCAATCGACGTTCGCATTCCTTTATGGTTGCGGCGAGTGCAACGGCCACGACGAGAGCCCAATAACAGAAGGTGTTGAGGCGGTTATTTACGGCGAACCACCGTGGCATGCCTATTGTGAGTACCGCACAAAATATGATGAGAGCGAAGAGTTGCAACCATAGGGTTTGGATTGTTGTGGTTATTTCGGCTCACTCGATTTCTCGGAACAAGGCGTCTTCCGGAAATTCTCGTCGTCGGGTTGCCATGGTTCGGTACGGTAGGATTGCGGTTTGGAGGAGTTAAGATGGTAAGAGGGATGAAGAAATGGAAGTGGTGGTAGAATATATGTAGGTGCCGAAAAGGTGGGTGGAGGAGGGAAAGGGGTTGAAATATAAATTTTGAAATTTGGGTATTTGAAATTTGAATTTTTGGAGGTTAAAATTTTGAAATTTTGAAGTTTAAAAGGTGCGGTTTTGCCGGCCTAATGGGGTATGCTCAGCACTTGGTGCTAGGCTTTTACTCTCGTCCTTTAAAATATTTATCCAAGAACGGCTCCTCCACGAACTAGTAAATAGAATTTGCTCAATTAGTAACGTTATTAGGCAAAGGTTTACTAGTACCAAAAATGTTTTCGAGTTTCTAAATTTCACATTCGATCCTTGATTTAAGTCATCATCCAATTGTTCGGAAATTCCCAGCTCGGCGGTACTGCCAATTTTAGCGCCTTGCTTCAATCCAAAGATTGTTTTGACAGAATTTCACCCAATTTGGGACGGTAAACTTAAACTCGATTGACGTTTGTGCAACGGTCAAACTATCTTATGGTTCTACCCATTCTACCCATGGCCGAGGTTTTGAACCTAAAGCTTTGATACCAAGTTGTAACGCCTCGAATTTTGGGTACGTTAAATAGACAATTTTATTGAAACTTCAAAATAGAGTCTGGCTCTTTATTACAACATAACTCTCACAAGAGTATTTTCATTACAAAAGGGAGGGAAATTAGAGTTCCTATCTACAGCTCTGCCTGCTCCTCTATCCTAAGCAGCTCTTCAGCTCCAAAGGCCTCCAAGGTGTACAGCTCACCTTGTTCATCTATAAGGTCTAACACATTATATCGGCGTCGCCACCAATATAATATGTCAGGGTCACCAAAGGTAATACCGTGAGCTACAAAAGCTTAATAGAATAATCCATACCCACTAACCATTAACTTACAAACAATCGGTTATATACAAAAGATAGTAACAATAACACATCCACATTCGCTATTCAACTATCGTTGGTGTCCAAGATTTCGGAGTTTCTCCTACGCGACTCATCGTAGACTGTATCACCATTTTCCACTTTTCTTTTTCCAAATCAACATTTCCAAAATTTGTTTTTAACACACCCAACCTCGGTTCCGCCGCTCCGGGTTCCCAAGTATCCTCACAATGGTTCGGCCGCTACGGGTTTCCATTGGCACACAATTGCATTGGCACCTCTCCGCGGTAACCAAGCTACACACCTTACCTCGGTTCCGCCGCTCCGGGTTCCCGGGTATCCGCACAATGGTTTCGCCGCTCCGGATTCCCATTGGCATACACAAACACACACATCTCACATAATGCCCACGAAGTGGTCATTATGTAGTTTCAAAAATATTTTCTTCCTCGGAAACACATTTTTTTCCTTGTTAACCACACCCTAGGTGCCACGTCTCTAACTTTCTCGATTTTGGTGTCTCGTTTACATGCATCGACTTCCGCGATAGTACTTTCCACATAAACAAGCATTTAACAGAATTTTGAAACTAATCTAACAAGATCATCCAACTCCATACTATTTAGCATGCTTGAATCACCATTAGTGAACATAAATTTACTAACCTTAATGCATTTCAAACCTTTTAACAAAAGATAACCTTATCTACTATAGAAAGAACGATCAAAGTTACTTCTACCTAAGCTAAAGACGCTCTATTCTCCAACATACGATTCTATATTATACATAAAGTTAATGGACTAGGATTTCTACCTTACTTCTTGGTGGTAGTGGCGACTACGGAAAGTAAGTTGACGATCGGACGGAGTAACTTCCTACGGTATGCTTCCGGTAGCTTCGAAAGAGAAAGGTTTCTCTCGAAACTCGATCTTTACTAAACTACTTGAACTTTTTGGATCGAAAAGGGGTTTTAGGATGAGTTTCTTAAAGAACTTAGGAAGAACTTCAAGAATGCTCAAGAACAAGAAAAACAAAGTAAGAACACTAATCTTTTTTTTTTTTTTCTAGAGACAGAAGTTGTTAGGTTGGAAGGTGTGAGTTGAATGGCAAGAATGAGGTGCTATTTATAGCAAAATCTTGGTTATTACCCAAGGGATAAAATTTTTCCTAGCAATTACTATCCAATGGGTAAAGATTTTCCTAGAAAACTAATAGGCCTAAAGGTATAAGCTACTAGATTTCCAAATCAAATATCCCATTAAAGAATTCTAATTAGGCACATATTTTGATTAAACTAATAGATATTGTACTAAACGAATCTAGGGTTTTGATACAAGTGTACAAATGCCCCATTTTTAAATATAGAAGTGATACCAAGTACCCTAATTAAATAATAGGTTAGAATTCTCCTCATTAAAATATCAATAAAGCACTTTTAGAAATCTAGGGATTTGATTTACCCAAATATTTTAAATGCAAAAAATACACGGGAAATCAATACTTGAAAATAAAAACAAAGCCTTGTACCTTGTTGGAAGATAGGAGCTATTACCCAATGGGTAATAGTTTTCCTAGCGGTTAATAACCAATGGATATTGGGAGGTGGGAGAATATCTAATAAACAATGTATGGGTGTCCTTTGCTCATGTGCATATCTGTAATATAATATTGGTACTAATCAACATATTTTAATAGGAGACATGTTGTCAAATGGACAAAAATTACCCTAACATCTATTGACCTATGGATAAAAGTAATAAGAGAAATTTTATATTAAAATAACCAAAGTGTCATTTAAAGCATGTGTAAAAATCTATTTTTTTTTTTATAGATATTAGTACTTAATCAAATCTTCCAATGAATACCTTAAAAATAAAGAATAGGGTTTCTATTATCCAATGAATAAAAGTTCCCCTAACTTTTATCGTCCAATGAATAATGAAGAAAACCAAAATAATAAAAGAACATAAATAAATAATTTTCTAGTCTATGGTTGGAAAGGTTCATAAGGCTCATGGATAGTCAAAA
The DNA here is from genome assembly GCA_014282245.1 of Rhododendron simsii. NCBI lineage: Eukaryota > Viridiplantae > Streptophyta > Magnoliopsida > Ericales > Ericaceae > Rhododendron > Rhododendron simsii. The sequence continues at coordinate 178,495 of WJXA01000371.1, read as the reverse complement.
AAGTCCATTTAGGGCTAGAGAAATGTAACTAGGTGAATTGGTAATTTGGTTCCTCCAACTAGTCGGTTAGAAGTGAACTATCCTAGCCAAGTAGGGTATTTAGTCAAGAAACGAATTTCAAGAGGCTAAAATGTAATTACGAAAAATTATAGAAATTTAAAAGGAAATATCAAAAGCAATCTAAGTAATTAAAATAAAATCCAAATATTTAACGAAATTTTTATTTACCAAAAATTAGGGGCCTTGTTCGTTTAGCACATTTGGGTATTTTAGTTTTGGTAGTGAGTGGAGAGAGAAATAGGGTAACGATTGGAGAGATAGGTAATGAGTGGAGAGAGACAGAGAGAGAAATGAAATTAATAATTGGAGAAATAAGGTAATGATTGAAGAAATATATAGGATAATGATTGGAAAACAAAGTTAAAACAAACTAAATATGCTAAACGAACAAGGCCAGGGTTGTTACACCTTCTAAATAGGATTCACAGACCAGAAGTTCCTCAACTTCCAATGAACCTAAAGATCCATGCCTTACCAGTCTAAAATCCTATTCAGATTAATATAACCAAGGTATAAGGGCCAAAGATACTTTTGGTTCAATTTAGAAGGCTCATTTCTCTTACATGGCATATTCTTAGTGTTATTCAATTCATGCAGTTGTATTGTAGGAAATATAGGATTAGTAAAGTAGAGATTATCTATCAATGAACCAGAATAAATAAAACGTTTATTTAACTTAATAACCATAAAGTTACTAAAATAAATCAAATATCCATCTTTAATTAACTTAGAAACTGAAATCAAATTTCTTCTAAATGTAAGAACATAAAGACAATCTCTCAAAATTAAACTCCTATTATTACTAAAATTTAAAACAACATTTCTACTACAATTGCTGCCACTCTTGTAGCATTACCCATGTGTACATAAATCTCTCCATCACCGAGTCTTCTAGTTTCCTAGAACCCATGTAACAAATTACATATATGATTAGTGGTTCCCGTATCTACACACCAGGTACTGGTAGATAACACCACTAAACATAATGCAACGACTAGTGAAAAGATCTATCTTGATTATTCACTTTATTGAGATAGAATAGATATTCCTTCTTCAGTGTTCGTGCTGCTTGTAGTGAAAACACTTGCCCACAGGCTTTTTCACTCTACCTTAAGGCGCATAACCTGCCTCCACAAACTTTTTTCTGAGACTTGTTCTGCTTCTTGTTACCTTTCGGCTTAAAAGTAGAAACCTTTTCTGTCACTACCACTGATGGTGGTTTCTTCACAACCAAAAGACCCTCAGCTGCTTGGAGTTCTTTAAGAAGTTTTGCCAAAGATAAATACATTTTGTTCATATAATAGTTCAGGCGAAATTACTTAAAACTCAGAGACTGTAGTGAGTTAAGAACGAAAACGATCTAGGTTTTCCCATCAATTTCAGCTCTAAGGATCTCTAGTTCATTAAAAAGTGCTATCATCTTCAGAACATGATCCCTAATCAGGGTCCCTTCAACATGGGTAATACTCACCAATTTTTATAAAATTTTGCTTTCTGTTCTGTGGCATTCTCATCAAGTCTAGGAGGGCATACCTCAGACAGCATAAAATTGTGCCCTTCAGCATTTAACACAACATCCTAGTTCCTTTTTCGGTCAATATTATTTGATCCAATAAATTTATTTTCTTTGAGAATAATAACGAGTGGATTGAAAAAACCCATTTTTGAATATGAGAATCACATAACAACAATTATGAAGGGCAATAAAAACTTGAATTTCATTTTAATATTGGTTCCCTCAACCACGTGTTAAAAGAAAAATATTGGCAACCCTACACACCGTGAAGAGCATGCGTCGATGGGAAGGTCATGTACTCTTCATCATTCGTGTAGATAGGCACAACCTTTTAATTTTACTATCTAGACATTAGATCATGCCAAACAAAATGAAATAGATAATATTCCTTCGATCCAATAAATAATAATAGTGACTCAGATGGTGAGAATATTATTATTTACAGCTAAGTGTATACCATTACCTAGCCCCATGACCCATTGTTCCGTTATGAATTACCTCAGATGGAGAAGTAATTCACACAACAATTATCATAGACCTATCCTTTAAGGAAGTTTGTACCGATGAGGCCATAATTAATTTTGCCCGATGGGAAAGAAGGTTCTAAAACCATCACACAAAATTAATTATATCATCTACATACTAGTAATGCAGACCGTGGGATTTATAAAAATAAACTCCCTCTCCTACTTAGTTATTTAAAAAATAATTTGTGAGAGTTATCAAAATTTTCGAGTTTGCAAAATTGCGATCTAGGTCAAAGCTAATTATCACCATGTTGTCCCAATATGGTAAACTATCATATATGCAAACAATATGGAAATAAAAATAATAAAGAAACACAAGATAAATAATCAAGCTATTATGGTCAAGGATGCAATCCTTGAGTAACAAGGAATCCTTCCAAACTTGAAATCCTTAAGTAATAATGAGTCCTTCGAAACTTGAAATCCTTAAGCAATTCTTCCAAACTTTAAATCCTTCAGCTATACTTATGTGGAAGACTAAGATACTTTGAATCAATCAAGGAAACCAAAATCCAACAGTGCTTAGGCAAGAAAATTTGGATTTGACATATTCCCGCGTAAACTGCATAGCCTTCAGTATTTTGGCCATATCTTCCTCATCCGACTTCCAATTGAAGTGATTCAAATTGGGTTGGATTCGAAATTCAATTATCTACAACTTTTTTGAAGAACTAATTTTCTAATTCCAATGTTTACTGGGTCGAAATAGCCCTGCAATTAGACCCTACGAACCTGAAAAAAATCTGTTGCAAGTCAAACAACTTGTATCTTTTGTATCTACCATCTTCGATCTCTGAATAACCGTGGAATGCTATTACAATCAAAGAAACATACAAACATTAATCTTAGGCCTCCATTGGAGTTCACATGCTACGTTAATTATTACAACCACGAAAAATAATCGTGGTACCCAATAAATAACAATAACCACGAAAAAATTATTCGTGGAATCCAATCACATAAAATCAACAAAAATCATGTGACCATAATAGCTGGGTAAGAACGCTGCAAAACAGGGTTAACATAGTTCTACATTCTATCCTCTATAACCTACGGACAATATGGCCTGTTTAATCCATACGCGTGATTACAGCCTGGCTCTGATACCACTGTTGGGAAACCGAATTCCCATGACCCAGTAATGACTCGTACAGATTAGATAATAAAAATTGTAAAACCCTATAAAGCGGAATTAGGGTTCTACCTCAACTCCCTGCGACACGAACTCTGGTTGAACTTGTTATAGCACGTCTTGCTATAAACCACGAGTACTGCTCGACGTAGCTTACGATCTTCTATCGTATTCCCTACACATCTAGAACACGAATCGAGTATGGACTCTTTCGTGATCTATTTACTCTCTCTAAGTCTGTCTCTATTTCGTGAATAATAGAAAAACCTCTATCTGACCTAGAGAGCATAACGTATTTATATAGGGCTACGATAGGAATCTAAGGAGTAATAAGTCTGGGTTTCCAGTGTAAATAAGAAAATCTAATCCCACCAGGATTCTATTTCTTATTTCACTAATTATAATTCACCCCACTACAGAATTATAATTGCACTCTCGTCCTTATCTCAATTATATTCTGAGCTCCATAATATTAAATACTCATTAATCTCCCCACGTTAAGATTACAGATACCCGTTGATTAAATTAAATTACTAACACTAACATCATCAATGCCTCAACTCTTGGTTCTTTATCGATAGGGATTAGTATTGACGGAACAACGCTAGGAGGAGGCTTAAAATTCTCCGGTCTTTTTCTCTTTTGAAAGTTTATGAATGAACTTGGATTTGGAAGAGAGGGCTGATCATCGAGGGATTTGTTTCTCTCACCTCTTTCTCTCCCATTATCAACAACAACATCAAGGTTCTTGCTCCGCTACAATTTCCGTATGACCTCCGTCTTCGGCATTCCTTTGGATTTGGCAAGGGCCACAAAAGCCATCGCCACCAAATTATCAAACTCAAAGCAACTGGGTTTGGGCTAGATACCCTCAAAATCATCGGCAATTAAAGACGTATTATCCATCTTCTTCTTCTTCTTCTTCTTTCTCTTTGGTGTTTATGGGTAAAACAGAGGAAGAGAAAACAGAGAACAAAAGAAATAGAGAATGAAGAATAGAATGTTTTGCGGTGAATGAGAAGACAACCAGGTGAAATTTGTAGGGCAACAATGGGTATACGTATAGTCATATATATAGGAATGGGGCGTGCGTTTGATCATTGTTGTATTTAGAAGGGGAATCAATCCTAAGTTTGATCGAACTGGGATTTGGTTTCCTCAAACTGAGTCTTGGAATCCAAGTTACAGAAGTAGGAAATATTGACTGAACTAGGACTCAGATTTTCCCTAATTAAGGCCTAAGCGGAAGATCATATATGAGTTAATTCTGGGCCGGTCCTAATATTGGATTTCATAGCCCACCAAGTCTTATGGGGTAAAAGTGCAATGCTCACTAAGTCCTGTGGGTGTAATTTTACTTCTTTACCCCACTTTCAATAGCAACAAATGAAGACATCCCATTATTTAGGGTTTCAAATAAATGTAGCCCACTCCTCACCAAGCCACCACCACCACCATCACGCCACCACCACAACCGCCGCTACCACCACCACGCCACCACCACCACAACGCCGCCACCACCACAATGCCCACTACCACGCCGCCACCACCACCACCACCACCACTCCACAGCCACCACCATAACCACCACCATCACCACTACGCTGCCACCACACCGCCGCCGCCGCCACCACCACCACCACAACCGCCGCCGCCATTACCACAACGTCACCACCGCCACAATGACCACAACCACCATACCACCACCACGCAACCCTCACCGCCCCCATTTTTGGCACTCACTTTCCCTTGACCAATGAAATGGCAACACCCCCATGCAATACCTTCCTTTGACTCTTAAACCCCACACTACATTACCCCGCAGATTTTTATTTTTACTTGAAAAAAAAAAAACAATTATTGTCATCATGCAAAATTTTATTCCATAATTGGTTGTGTATGCGCACGTATCTGACGAGTAAGATTCCTTAGTGTGTACATGTGTGTGCACTTTGTGTTACACTAAAGTATTTTTCCTAATCTAACACTAATACACAGCCTCACCTTATTCTTGTAAGTAGTCTTTTGCCTGCCATTCACCCCATCCATTTACTCTAACCAAATCATCTCAAACCAACTAAATCATCATTTTCCTTCCCATCCGTCCATCAACTTCTCCCATCACCAGGTTTGGCCATTTTTGGCACTCACTTTTCCTTGACCAATGAAATGGCAACACCCCCATGCAATACCTTCCTTTAACTCTTAAACTAAACCTTAAACCCCACACTACATTACCCAGCAGATTTTTACTTAGCTAAACTAAAACACTCCATGTCCTTTTCCCATTATATACGGCAGGGAGAGGAATGAAAGAAGTGTGCCTTACTTCTTTCTTCACCATTTGCAACCACCTACGAACTCCATCCTTGCCCACCTCACCTCCTCCTTTTCCGGTCATTACCGTAGCCACCTTCTTCTCCTCCTCTTCCCACTGCACCAGCCGGGTACCGTCAACACCCCCACCTTCTCACAGCCGTAGCACCATCACCACTACCAAGCTCCGCCGCCGTTCCAACTCGCCACCAAAACCTCTTTGAAAAACCATTTCGCCGGACAAGAGGTAGTTCGGAACTCATCTCCCTACATATATACCTTGTTTATATATATATATATATATTGATTTTAGTGTTTCAATGGAAACATAATCAAACCCAACATCGCTAGTCGAGTCCGGCCAAACTCTGTGTTTAGTTTCGAGTTACAGTAGTCAGTAGTCACTAAGTTTCGAAATTTTTTTTGGAATGGATGCAGTTTAATCCCTCATGTTTGATTAACTTGTGAATCCACCCTAACGTAATAGGAAAAATAAATTATAAGCCTAAAGATAATTAGTTTCTGGTTCGATCATAGTTTCGTCACAAATACGAATTTTTTTTTTATACCTTCAACACTTCAAGGTAGCTAAAACTTATGTGTGAAGCATGAGAATTTAAGTAGACTCCTGGTAGCTAGGTAAATGTGATGTTCGTTTTATGTTAGTTGAACATTACTCAAATTCATAATTCATTTCTTGATATTCGAATCTATACAAAAAGTAGCTATGGACCTAAAATTAACCTCACGTTCATTTCCACTAACTGATTTGATAACTTGATAATATACGATCTCAAGGAAGTTGTTAGTTATTTATTTATTTTCTCTTTTCATTAATTATGTTTCCCTTTTTAATGATAGTTACTGTTATAATTGGCTTTAATATTCTGAATGTTTCTCATGAGTTTAATTTGTAATGTTCATCATTGTTGTGCTGTTGATGAGAATCTAAATTGGACAAAATAGGTTCCCGGGATGGTTGCGATGTATGGTTTTATCACCTTGGACGTGAAAATAGGAATAATGGAAAAAGGGAATAATGTGAGAGATTGTGATTTTGTGTTATGGGCAATCCGGTTTGGAACCCACGGAAATATTGTTGGAGGATGATCGGTGGTGATTTGTTGAAAGTGTTAATTTACGAAACCCTAGGTACGGCATGGTGGTGGTTGGCTCTCGGATGTTGGGCCGGGACATAAGGGTGGCATAGTGCTTGTGTCACAACCCGGGCTAGACGGCGCTTGAGCGTTGCCGGTGAATTTTAACCCGGGCTAGACGGTGCTTGAGCGTTGCCGGTGAAGTTTTATTCAAACTTATGGTCGCAGATGGGATACCCGAGTATATAACTTAGGTATCCTTCATTCGGATCTGGAAAAGGGGAGTCGGACCACACCAGTGTCTTGTGCCAGAGGTTAAGGGTAGGAACGGATCTGTGGATAAGATCCGAGATTTCACTTAGGTTGAAGAATAGTAATAAAATGGTTAATTGTTCTCTCTTTATGTTAATTTCAATGCATTTCAATTATATATATTTTGTTGTTTGTAAGTTATAGGTTCGGGTGGATTTTGGCTACTGAGCGTCATCGCTCACGGTACTATGTTGCCTTGGTAACTCGAACGCTAGGTACTAAAGACGGAACAGAAGTGCCGTTCGAACAGACTGACCTTAACCCTACCACAAACAGAGGCGAGGAACCTTGGCTGCCTTACGTTTAGTGCTCCGATAGAGATTTGGTCAACTTATTTTGAAAGCTTAAATGTTTAAATTTGGAGAAATGCGATAATTTGACTCATTTGAAACTTTAAACATAATTCGTTACGGTTGTAAAAGTATGACATAGACTTTTGGAATGACTGACGCAGTAATTTAAATCAATCTTTTGAGGAATTATTTATTAATATTTATTTAACGTTTTCAAAATTCGGGGCGTTACAACTTGGTATCAGAACCTAGGTTTAACGATATTCGTGAGGGCGTGAGTAATGGGTAGAAGTAAGCTCGGGGATAATTAGTATTGGTAGTTAAGCATACCATATATTCACTATCGCCACGTTTCTTTCAAATTATCAATTTCTTAGAATATTTTACTAATAAAACTTAAATTTTAAAATGTAGGATGTCGAACCATTCATCAACACCAAAGTCAAAATCGGACGATCTGAGCTTCGACACCTACGGACGGTGGAGGCAGAGAGGACGTCATATCATTCCCCAAAATGAGCGTCAACTTCAGGGAAAACTCAAATGGCAGGCATAGAAGAGCATCCTATGGGACATTAAGAAGGTGCATGAGGACTCCCCGAATTGCTCCTTGGAGAAGCAGAAGCTACTGGTGGACTATCGCCTCAAGAACCAAGGCCTGAAGTACAAGGAAGCTCGAAAGATTATTGCCAACGATGGGTAGTACCAGCGCTTGAGGGCAGAGGCTCTAACTTAACCTTACGTGTCTTATTGACCACCGTCACCAAAGAACGTGGGGTCTTACGTCGTTGGTCCATCTTTGCCACCAGATTCGCCTGGACAGATGTACCCACCAACCGCGCAAGCACCTCTGGTCTATATAGACATATCTTCAGACTCAGAGGAGGAGGACCTAGAGGAGCCACCGATGGATGACTTAGACTAGAGTACTATACTACTTGTCAGCAACCCCTAGTTGTACTAGTATTAAGAAGGGAAAGGTCGCTGTACTTTTGGTAGCACTCTTTTGTTCATGGTAGTAATGCTAGAAGTATGATTTTCTTATGTATTGATGTGATAGAACTTTGATGTCGAGATCTGTGGTTGCACTCTTTGACAATTAATGGAATGATATTTCAGCTCAGTATTGTGTATTTCTTGTCTTAAGTAAAATTTTAAACAAATGGGCAACACAACTAGAAACCCCTTTTTGACTTTCGAATCCGGCTTATGTAGATGGTGGGGACACGAAATGGTAACGGCAGTAACAACAACAACCATAATAACGACTCAGGAGAGAACAACAATGGGTACACAAACCAGAATGTCGTGGCCGCCCTAGAGAATGTGGCCCAGATACTCCAGAATCTTGCTGCTAATCCGCGAGGACCTAGGCCTCATGCAGCCCCAGATCGTACCCATCTGTTCACTAAGTTTAGGAAGCAGAGACCTCCAACCTTCCATGGAGCACCTGAACCACTTGTCGCTAACCCATGGATCCGACAAGTCAAGAAGATGTTGGACACGATGGGAGTTCTACGAGGAGCTGATCAAGTGGCTTTGGCCGCTTATCAACTAGAAGGGGAGGCTGACTATTGGTGGGAGGCCATCAACCCTAGTCTGAACCGCACGACCATTACCTGGACGCAGTTTGAGACTATTTTTCTAAACAAGTGCTTCCCAACCCCGATGAAGGATGAGATGGCACAGCAATTTCTGGCACTAAATCAAGGAAACATGACCGTGACTCAGTACATAGCACGTTTTGAGAAGCTATCCCACTATGTGACAGAATACCTTACTAATGATGTTGCTAGAGCAAAGAGATTTGAATGGGGATTGAAGCACGCTCTCAGATCCCAAGTAGTTGGGATGCGACTGCAAACTTACGCTGAGGTGGTAGAGACCACGTTGATCAATGAGAGGGAGATCAATGACTCGATCAGGATTTCGAATCAGAGGAAGGTGGCACCGGCATCTGGAGGGCCGATCCGCAATAACAGTCAGGGGTATGTCGCACCCAAGTCATACAATCAGAATAACGATCGGAACAACCAACTGTGGAGAAACAATAACCAGAATCGAGGTCCGAACCAAGGACCATATCAAAATCAGCTGCAGAACAAAGCACCTGGAGGGGTAGAGTGCTTCCACTGCAATCAAGAGGGACATATGAAGCGCTACTGCCCACAGCTAGTAGGATCTGGGAGCTCAGGATATGGGGGACAGCAACAACAATCGTATCAGGGGAAACCAGCTGGGCAAAGAAATCAGTATCTGGGAAATCCTAACTACCAGAAGCTAGGTTGGAACCCACAACAACAATAGCAACAACACCAGTTTCAGAACCAAGGAATGAGGAAAGGATCGAAAGGTCAAAATCAGCCAATCGGGGGACGAGTGTTTGCACTACAGGGTGAGGAGGAAGCATACGACCCTGCAGTCATTCAAGGTAACCTCATACTTTCAATACTTGTGTACGTGCATTATTTGATTCTAGTGCATCACATTCGTTTATATCTCCTGCTTGCGCTAAGATGTTGGGATTAGAATCCGAGCGATTAGAGTCGTCGATGAGAGTCACTTCACCATTAGGGGGTCAGATTTTAGTAAGTTTGATGTGCAAATCTTGTGAGATAGAAGTGTCTGATACGTGTTTGATTTGTGATCTCCAAGTCCTTGATATGGTTGACTTTGACGTAATCTTGGGAATGGATTGGTTATCTGCCCATCGTGCTGTGATTGATTGTCACTGGAAGGTCGTGACGGCCTACTCTTCGGATGGGCTATGTTTCCGTTTTAAGGGGGATAGACAGAATCCCACCTCAACAGCACCACAATCGAGGTGGAAAGATAAGCTATCAGGATGGTTGGCGAGCCTCATGCTTGAGGAAGAGGATCGCATGGAGTTGGGACTATAGCGGATCGTTTGTGAATATGCATATGTATTTCCTAAAGAGTTGCCTAGACTGCCGTCGCGAAGAGAGTTGGATTTTACCATCGAGCTACAACCAGGGACTACTCCTATCTCCATGGCACCGTTTCTCATGGCACCTGCGGAGTTGCGGGAACTGAAGGTTCAACTTGAAGAGTTGTTAAAGAAGGGTTTTATTCGGCCGACGACATTGCCATGGGGAGCGCCTGCGCTCTTTGTTAAGAAGAAATAAGGAAACCTTCGACTCTGTATTGACTACCGTCAACTTAATCAAGTCACGGTCAAAAACTGCTACCCCCTTCCGAGGATAGATGATTTGTTTGACCAGTTGAGAGGATCAACTTGTTTCTTGAAAATTGATTTACACTCGGGGTACCATTAGTTGCGTGCCCGAGATAGTGACATTGACAAGACTGCATTTAGAACTTGCTACGGACATTACGAGTTTGTTGTGATGCCGTTTGGATTGACCAATGCGCTTGTCGTATTTATGTGTTTGATGAATAAGATTTTCACGCCATACCTCGACCGATTTGTTGTGGTGTTCATCAATGACATATTGGTATATTCGCCATCGGAGCAGGACCAGAAGGAGCACTTGAGAATAGTTCTGTAGGTGTTAAGGGAGAACCAGTTGTATGCTAAGGCAAGTAAATGTGAATTCTGGATGAAAGAGGTGAAATTCCTTAGTGATGTTGTGTCAGAAAAAGGAATTTCGGTGGACAAAAGTAAGGTGGAAGCAGTCATGGATTGGAAGTGACCGAAAACGGTATTCGAGATTCGAAGTTTCCTTGGGTTAGTCGGATACTACAGGAGGTTCATTCAGGACTTTTCCACGCTAGCCAAACCGATGACTAGACTGACGCAAAAGGGTGTGAAGTTTGATTGGAATGAGGCATGCGAAAAGTCATTCCAGGAGCTCAAAAGAAGATTGACTAGTGCGCCCATATTGATCGTACCAGAGAGGAACATTGGTTATGCAGTGTATTGCGATGCTTCTAAAGAGGGTCTGGGTTGTGTACTAATGCAAAATGGGAAGGTTATTGCCTATGGATCACGAGAGCTGAAGCCGCACGAGAAGAACTACCCAACGCATGATTTGGAACTTGCCGCAGTCATGTATGCTCTCAAATCTTGGCGTCACTATCTCTATGGGGAGCAATTTGAGGTTTTCACAGATCATAAGAGCCTCAAAAATTATTCACTCAGAAGGAGCTAAATCTGAGGCAGAGGAGATGGATGGAATACTTGGAGGATTATAATTTCACGTTGTCTTATCACCCAGGCAAGGCCAACGTCGTGGTAGACGCTTTTAGTCGCAAGACGAGGGGATAGTTAGCTAGACTAGCTATGAAAGATTGGGAGATGGTAGCGACTCTCAACGAATTTCAACTATAGCCAGCCAGTAATGAAGGAGGAGCTTGCTTGTTTGCCATAGTTGCCTCACCAGCATTGCATCAAGAGATTCTTATAGCGCAGACTTTTGATCAGGAATGCGATTTCATTAGGTGTCAATTGGCAACAGGAACAGCTGCAACAGGATGGACGATCCACGCCTACAGAAGCCTCAGATTCTAAGATCGAATCTTTGTACCTGATGTGAATACTTTGCGAGAAGCTGTTCTAAGAGAATTTCATCAATCAAACTTTGTCGTGCACCCTGGAGGGAACAAGATGTATCAGAACCTCCGTAGACTATGTTGGTGGGGAGGAATCAAGAATGACGTAGCCAAGTATATATCCACGTGTCTCACGTGCCAGCAAGTGAAGGCTGAACACCAGAAGCCAAGAGGGACCCTTCAGCCATTACCGATTCTAGGGTGGAAATGGGAGCACATCGCTATGGACTTTGTGACAGGATTGCCTAGGTCAATCAAGAAGAACACCGCTATTTGGGTAATTGTGGATCGACAAACCAAATTTGCTCATTTTTAACCCGTCCATATGACTAATACCATGGAATCTTTTAGCAGACTATACATCAACGAAATCATTCGATTGCACGGAGTGCAAGTATCTATAGTTTCTGATCGAGACCCCCGTTTCACTTCCAACTTTTGGGGCAGCCTGCAGAAAGCATTGGGAATAGATATTTGCCTGAGTACAGCTTTTCACCCCCAAACTGATGGACAATCTGAGAGGACGATTCAAACCCTAGAGGACATGCTCCGAACTTGTGTGTTGGATTTTAAGGGAAGTTGGGAGAGACCCCTACCACTGGTGGAGTTTGCTTATAACAACAGTTACCAAGCTAGCATCGAGATGGCCCGCCCCTTATGAAGCACTATACGAACGACTATGCCGATCGCCCATTTGTTGGACTGAGGTTAGAGAAGATGCTCTACTTGGACTTGAGCTAGTCCGAGAAACTACTGAGAAGGTAAAGGTGATCAGAGAGCGACTCTTGACCGCGCATGTAACGCCCCAAATTTTAGGTACATTAAAAGGATAATTTATTACAGAATTTAAAGAGAGTCACTGGTCATTATTATAACATAACTCTTGTAGGAGTATTTTAAACACAAAATAGGGAACTAGGGTTCCTAACTACTGCTCCTCTTGTTCCTCCATCCTAGCGAGTTCTTCGGCTCCGAACGCCTCCAAAGTGAAGAGTTCGCCTTGTTCATCTATCAGATCTGACATATTATACCGGCGTCGCCACCCATATAATATGTCAGGGTCACCAAAAAGGTAACACCATGAGCTACAAAGGCTCAATAGTATAATCCTACTTACTAACCCTTAACTTAAAACATAATAACAACGATTCTACATAAATCATGCATATTGACAAACAATTAATCAAATCCACATTCCTTATTCAAACTAACATTGGTGTTGACTTTTCTGACTCATCGTGAATCAGGTCGTTATTTCCACACTTTTCTTTTTCCAAAACTCCTTTTTAACTCACCCAACCTCGGTTCCGCCGTTCCGGGTTCCCGAGTATCCTCACAATGGTTCCGCTGCACCGGGTTCCCATTGGCACACAAAACTTGCATTGGCTCCTCTCCACGGATAACCAAGCTACACACCCAACCTCGGTTCCGCCGTGCCGGTCTCCCAAGTATCCTCACAATGGTTCCGCCGCGCTGGGTTCCCATTGGCACACCACACACACACACATCTCACATAATGCCCTCGAAATGGTCGTTATGTAGTTTCAAAAATATTTCCGACCTCGGAAAACATATTTTCTTCCTCATTAACCACACCCTAGGTGCCATGTCTCTATCTTTCTTAGTTTAGGTGTCTCGTTTTCATGCATAAACTCCGTGGTGTAAGACTTCCCACATAAACAAGCATTTATCAAAAACTCAAAACTATTCTAACAAGATCATCCAACTCCAAACTACTTAGCATGCTTGAATCACAATAAGTAGATGTAAACCATGCATTTCCAACATCAAAAGATAACCTTATCTACTTTAGAAAGAAATGATCAAAGTTACTACTTAAGGATGTTCAATTCTCCAACATACGATTTATACAATACATAGAGTTGGTGGACTAGGATTCCTACCTTACTTCTTGGCGGTGGTCGGCTACGGTGAATTGGTCGTCGGTTTGGCAGCGTAACGGCTCCGGTTTGCTTCGAAAGGAAGAGAGATGATCTTTTCTCTTCCTAGAAACAACTTGCTAACTAATCTAAGCTACTTTGAAGATCTAGTGGTGGTTTTGGAAGAGTTTCTTGAAGAACACAAGAAGAACTCAAGAACAAAGCAAGAACAAAGGAATTCTAGAGAGAGAAGTTGAAGAATGGAAAGGTGTGAGTTGAATGGCATGGGGGTGGCTCTATTTATAGCCAAAATTTGAGCTCCCTCTCTCTCTCTAAGGTCAGCCCCTCTCTCTCTCTATATCTCCCATGGATTTGCTCCATAACTCAATCTTTCATTTGTCAAGTTTGATTGAAAGCTTGATAGGTTAGGGTATTAGGCTTGCATGGCTAGATTGTGTACCTTGGATGGGATTTTTGGAAGATTTGGTGGATGGAAAGGATAGATTGTACAAGATATGGTGTTAAACAATCATAGAAGTACAATGGAGAGATAGATTTTTGGCTAGGAAGGAAGATACACCCATGGATTTGAAAGATGTAAGAAGATCATGGTGATCAAAGGTGGTACAACCAAATCTCTCTCTTTCTTCCTTCCTTTCTCTCTCTCTCTCTTCCTCCCCCTCTCTCTCGGCTACTCTCTCTCTCTCTCTCTCCCTCTCTCTTTCTCCTAGTACACTACATACACACATATATGTATATATAATGATATAGAAGAACAAAGTACTAGATTTTCCAAATCAAAATACCCTAATAAAGAATTCTAATTTAGGCACATGTTTTGATTAAACTAATAGATATTGTACTTAAACAAATCTAGGGTTTTGATACATGTGTACAAATGCCCAATATTCAAATATATAAATGGTACCAAGTACCCTAATCAAATAATAGGCTAGGATTCTTCCCATAAAAATAATCATAAAGTACTAGTATTAGTTTATTAAATAAAGTACTCTTAAATCTAGGGTTTAGATATACCCCAATATTTTAATGTATAATAGTACATGGGAATCCAAAACTTTATTATTAAAACAAAGCCTTGTACCTTGTTGGAAGATAGGAGCTATTACCTAATGGGTAATAGTTTCCCTAACGGTTATTAACCAATGGACAATGGAGGGGTGGAAGAATATCCAATAAATAATGCATATATGTACTAGCACATGTGTACCAAGTCAATTCTTTAGTCATCCAAATACATATAATATATACATAGGTACTTATGTAATCTAGGGAGGTCATCTTCCCAATAAATTAATCCAATTGTGTACAAAACCCCACTATAAAATAATATAGGAGTACTTAGGAAATCTTAGGTCTTAAATCCAATAAGTACATACACAATATAATATAGGTACATCATCACATGGGGATTTAGAAAATGATTTGTTTATTAAACGCTAGTACTTGGTTGAAAGACTAACCTTATTACCCAATGGATAATAAATCCCCTAGTATTTATTGTCCAATGGACAAAGGTAATAAGGAAATTTTTATATTAGAATAACCAAAATGTCCTTTTAATCAATTATAAAATTCTATTTTTTTTTATAGATATTAGTATTTAATCAAATCCTCCTTTAATATAAAGAATAGGGTTTCTATTACCCAATGGATAAAAATTCCCCTAACTTTTATCGTCCAATGGATAAAGAAGAAAAACAAAATAATAATAGAAAATAAATAATAAATTTTCAAGTCTAGGGTTGAAAAGGTTCACAAGGTTCAAAGATGGGCAAAAAGGTCCATCTATGGTTAGGAAAATGTAACTAGGTGACTTCCTAGTTCGGTTCCTCCAACTAGTCGATTAGAAACTTACTAGACTTGCCAGGTAGGGCTTAAAGTCAAGAAACGAACTTTGAAAGGCTAAAGTGTAATTATGACAAACTACAAGAAAATAAAAGAAAATTAAATCAATCCAAGCAATTTAAATAATAACTCAAATATAAAACAAATTTTTATTTATTAAAAATTCAGAGTTATTACAGCGCAAAATAGGCAAAAAAGTTATGCTGACAAGAGGACTAGGCCTTTGACATTTAACGTGGGAGATCACGTATTCCTAAAAATCAAGCCGTGAAGGGGAGTCATCCAATTTGGCAAGAAAGGGAAGTTATCGCCTCACTACATTGGTTCTTTTGAAATTTTGGAACGAATTGGAGAGGTAGCCTATCGCCTACCTTTATCGCCGCAGATTGCCAATGTTCACAGCGTCTTCCATGTTTCTATGCTACAGAAATATATGGCTCATCCCACTCACGTGCTTAATTGGGAGGAAGTCACACTGGATGAAGATACGACTTTCGAGGAGCAGCCGGTGGAAATTCAGGATCGTGGAGAAAAAGTTACTAGAGGGCGAACAATCAAACTAGTCAAGGTTTTATGGCGACACCGAGGACTGCAGGAGTCAACTTGGGAACGTGAGGACACAATGAAAGCCAACTACTCGCAGCTCTTCCAAATCGAAGGTACAACTTAATTTCGAGGATGAAATTGTCTTAAGGGGGATAGGTTGCAAAGACCCGGTATTTTTATTTTATAAATAATAATTAATTATCAAGCCAAAAATTATTTTTACTTGAAAAAAAAAACTATTATTGTCATCATGCAAAATTTTATTCCGTAATTGGTTGTGTATGCGCACGTATCTGACGAGTAAGATTCCTTAGTGTGTACATGTGTGTGCACTTTGTGTTACACTAAAGTATTTTTCCTTACCTAACACTAATACACAGCCTCACCTTATTCTTGTAAGTAGTCTTTTGCTTGCCATTCACCCCATCCATTTACTCTAACCAAATCATCTCAAACCAAAAAAAATCATCATTTTCCTTCCCATCCGTCCATCAACTTCTCCCATCACCAGGTTTGGCCATTTTTGGCACTCACTTTTCCTTGACCAATGAAATGGCAACACCCCCATGCAATATCTTCCTTTAACTCTTAAACTAAACCTTAAACCCCACACTACATTACCCATCAGATTTTTACTTAGCTAAACAAAAACACTCCATGTCCTTTTCCCATTATATATGGCAGCGAGAGGAATGAAAGAAGTGTGCATTACTTCTTTCTTCACCATTTGCAACCACCTATGAACTCCATCCTTGCCCACCTCACCTCCTCCTCTTCCGGTCATTACCGTAGCCACCTTCTTCTCCTCCTCTTCCCATCGCACCAGCTGGGTACCGTCAACACCACCACCTTCTAATAGCCGTAGCACCATCACCACTACCTTTGTTTTGCATCGAGAAGAGATCAATGGAATCGTCTGATTCTAGATGAAGTGGTACCCCGGAAAGCAGAGATAGAGGAGCTCCGCCGCCGTTCCAACTCGCCACCGAAACCTCTTTGAAAAACCATTTCGCCGGACGAGAGGTAGTTCGGAACTCATCTTCCTACGTATATACCTTGTTTATATATAATGATTTTACTGTTTCAATGGAAAGATAATCGAACCCGACGTCGTCGGTCGAGTCCGGCCAAACTCTGTGTTTTGTTTCGAGTTACAGTAGTCAGTAGTCAATGGGTTTCGAAATTTTTTTTGTAATGAATGCAGTTTAATCCCCTCATGTTTGATTAACTTGTGAATCCACCCTAACGTAATAAGAAAAATAAATTATAAGCCTAAAGATAATTAGTTTCCGGTTCGATCCTAGTTTCGTCACAAATACGAAATTTTTTTTTTTATACCGTCAACACTTCGAGGTAGCTAAAACTTATGGTGTGAAGCATGAGAATTTAAGTAAACTCCTGGTAGCTTGTTAAATGTGACGTTCAATATTCTATGTTAGTTGAACATTACTCAAATTCATAATTCATTTCTTGATATTTGAATCTATACAGAAAGTAGCTATGGACCTAAAATTAACCTCACGTTCATTTCCACTAACTGATTTGATAACCTGATAATATACGATCTCAAGAAAGTTGTTAGTTATTTATTTATTTTCTCTTTTCATTAATTATGTTTCCCTTTTTAATGATAGTTACTGTTATAATTGGCTTTACTATTCTGAATGTTTCTCATGAGTTTAATTTGTAATGTTCGTCATTGTTGTGCTGTTGATGAGAATCTAGATTGGACAAAATAGGTTCCCAGGATGGTTGCGATGTATGGTTTTATCACCTTAGACGTGAAAATAGGAATAATGGAAAAAGGGAATAATGTGAGAGGTTGTGATTTTGGGTTATGGGCAATCCGGTTTGGAACCCACAAAAATATTGTTGGAGGATGCTAGGTGGTGATTTGTTGAAAGTGTTGATTTACGAAACCCTGGGTACGGCATGGTGGTGGTCGGCTCTCGGATGTTGGGCCGGGATATAAGGGTGGCATAGTGCTTATGTCACAACCCGGGCTAGACGCGCTTGAGCGTTGCCGGTGAATTTCAACCCGAGCTAGATGGCGCTTGAGCATTGCCGGTGAAGTTTTATCCAAACTTATGGTCGCGGATGGGATACCAGAGTATATAACTTAGGTATCTTTCATCCGGATCTGGAAAAGGGGAGTCGGACCACACCAGTGTTTTGTGCCAGAGGTTAAGGGTAGGAACAGATCTGTGGATAAGATCCGAGATTTCACTTAGGTTGAAGAATAGTAATAAAATGGTTAGTTGTTCTCTCTTTATGTTAATTTCAATGCATTTCAATTATATATATTTTGTTGTTTGTAAGTTATGGGTTCGGGTGGGTTTTGGCTACTGAGCATCATCTCTCACGGTACTATGTTACCCTGGTAACTCAAACGCCAGGTGCTTCGTTCGTCCAATATAATGGAATAGTACCCCAAGCATAGGGCTTAATACGTCAATTGAAGCATAATAATCCGGAAGACCAAGATCGTACCCACGGGAATAATTATACGGATTTGCAGATGTAAGAACGGGCTTCGTCTTTTAGGCAACCAACTTTGTTTTACTTTAAACGGTGGAAATTAAAACGGCTAAATTAAAAGCAAATCAACTAGGATAAAAAGCAAGTTAAGTCTAGGAATCACTAACACCCATGACTTGAGCTAAATCACATTTTACACTCGATTTCGCAGTTAGGATACTCAATTAAAGGTCCAAAACCGGAAGATAAAATGATTCAATTATCAAGCTAGCTCTAGAATTTATTTGGCAAATGCCTTGTACAACAGAGCTCTAAGCATCATGTGTGGTAGTTAGGTGGTGCTCCTACCTACACATGATCAAAAAGGTTAACACCTTAGCGATTTGACAACTAAATCCAAACTACACATCAATTTTCAAATCAAAGATTAAAACTTTATTGGTGAAAATGCAATTTTTACTCAAGCCATGGGGTGCTAATCATCCCATGACCTAACCTTGAAAAACTACTCACACATATTTATGGAGATAAGAGCAAGCAAAAATCTACTAAGCATAATTGAAATAACAACGCTAGAAATAAACTAGAGAATACGATAGATCGGAGGAGTAGCTACAACATTAATGAAGACAATAATAGCAAAAACTAATTAATAAAAGCAGAAATTAAAATATTAAAAGGCTGAAAGTGAAGAACACTCAAGAACAATTCAAACTCCCAGTAAATCTAATCCTAGATCTCAAATTCTGTAATCCAATCTATTCTCCCTTTTGTACAAAATGACATCTCCCATTTTATATCGGCCTCAATCGCGCACGGAATATTCCACGAGATGCTCTAAAGACGCCCTCCTAAAGCCCTCGGCATCGATGGAGAAAGGCTTTAGGCTGCTGCTAAAGGTCTTGGCATCGATGTAACATTAAACTTCCAGCGATGCCGAGATAGGTAGGGAACTGGTGTGGTAAAAGGCTCGGCATCGATGTGACTTGTTACTTCCCATCGATGCCGAAGTGCTTAACTCCAGCAATTGGTCTTGCTCGCTACTTTGCCTTGCCTTGCGAGCCGTTGGGTCACCATCGGGCCATTCCTGCTTTGGCCTTCCTACCTTGGTCTTAAAATTCTTGTTTTGACCAACTTTTCTACAAAAACAAAACCAGCAAATCTAACGAGCAAAAGCAATTAAACATACTATTTAACGATTAAATAGAACTTAAACTAGAAAACTAGCACACCCTTAATGACATTATCGGGTGCTTATCACACCCCCCAACTTGAGGTTTGCCAGTCCCTAGCAAATAGAATACGGAAAATTTGAAAACTAGCAACCTTGCAATCCTTCCTCTATCATAACTTAGAACATGCTCAACATGGTATACCAACAAGAGTTCAACAATCCGGCTTTTTATTTCATTTTTACAACTCACAATTTCAACATCCAACTAAATAGGCTACACATCAAGCAAGTTAATGAGCAAGCTAAAAAGGTTTGTGTCCTCGAACAAGGGGAGGATACGGGACACAAAACTTGCGAATTCAGAGTAAACCATATCCACCGAAAAAGTGCTTGATAAACAGGCAATAGCGAACAAGAAATACTATGCCTTGAACAACTAAAGCACTTATTCAACAGGATTGAAAACTAGCAGATGACATTTGGATAACGAAAAGAAAGCATGCCATGCAACTAATTATGCAACTATCGAACAGTCAATCAAAATGGAATCCATGCGCGCAAAGGATCAACTTAGGTCTTTTTCAGCTTTTAACGACCTTGGTTACAAAGAATAGGTTAGCAAAAATGGGCAATGGTCTATTTCTAGCTTGGTTAACTACCCGAGTGACCGCTGCTAACACATGAAATGAACCAAGTGAAAGGCCAAACCGGCCAAACCAACTACTAACTAATAATGTGCAAAACTAAGCTACAAAATGAAATGCAACAAAACAAAAGGATAGAATCGTTGGCATGTCAACCAACCTAGACCCCGACCAAGTAAGGGGAATTTCTAACCACCGATTCACTACCTCCTCACATCATCATAGCACCACCTCAATTAGCCAATTCTTCACTTTCGTAACTTGCAAAATCATCACTAACTTCCCCCTCTTCCACTGGCTCTGGCTCATATTTCACCCTAAACTGTTGCTCTAATACTGTTATCTGCCAAAATTCCTTTCCCTGCCTTTCCTGTTCCCTCATAATCTTTCTCCTCTCCACCTTCTTCTTCCTTTGACTCTTTATGATTGAAACCCCATGACAGAAAAGCTTCTTAATCCAAGACCCCTGTTTATCTTTCTTTGATGGCATCGTAGTCAAATAATCCCACCTTTTCACCTGTTTACCCTTAGGAGTGTGAATCTGAGATGAGCTCTTCACATCAAATGTATCATCTATTGGCCCCGGGGAGAGTTCCTCCAAAATCTCATAAGCCTCCCCCCTAACTCCTTTTTTTTTACACAAACTAGTGATCATACAAGGAAAAGGCATGCTGGCAGTAGACAACATGTTAGCCCTGAAATCTCGCAACTGAGTAAAAATAAACATCGCCCAATCTACTACCAAATCATTAGCAGTGAGTGCAAACATAATTTCTCCATCTTTCCTAGCTGGTCTGCTCTCTGAGCCTCGGGGGTAAAGGTTAAAATGTATCACTTTATTCAAAAACCTAAAACTTGCTTTAAAATTGCCAAGCACATGGGGTAATGAAGCCAAAGCGGGGTCACTGTAAAATATCTCATTCACAACCTACAAGTCAATCAATTCATCCTTCCTAGGGTAGTTCACAGACTTAGGAGGGGGCCTTTGAAGTTTCAGATGTCTAGCAATATCGTCCGCGGTAATCTCAATCTCAATACCCCCTACTCTTGAAACAATTTTCAAAGCCGGGTCACTTTCCCAATCACCCTCAGGAATTATCATAAACTTATAGAATTCAATGACAGCATTCTTATTATATCCAGGTAAACGCTCAATCCAAAAATTCAAACCTTTACGCATGATGTATCGAAGCCCCGTATGACCATTGGGCAATGCCTCAGCATCCACTTGCCACTCGTTTTTGAACTTTCTGCTGTCAAAACTGCTCTCCCATGTACTCCTCTTATCTGCTGCAATCTCAGACAGAGTCCATGTCCTCCTTTTACTGCGAGACCCAGCAGCCTCCTTTGGCTGACTTTCCTCATCCTCAGCCATAAAATCATCCTCCTCATCAGTTTTTGGTTGAGAAGGGGCTGCCCGGTGTGCGGTCTGTTTAATCCTTGGCATTGGGGGCAAAAAGGATTTTTGGGTTTATTTTTGGTTTTTTCGGATTTTTATGGATAGGGTTTTTGGAAATCTGCTTTTTGGCGGAAAACTGAAAATGTAGGCTAGAATATGGTGGAGGGTGGTTATATAAGTGGAAAATAAGAAAGAATTTCAGATTTGAGAGAGAGTAGATGGATTTACCTCTTTTTGGCTTGAAAAAATTGGAATAAATGGGGGAAACTTGATGATTTGTGAAAGAGTTGAAAGATTTTGTGGATTTATGGAGTTTTTGGGTGAAGATTGAAGATTAGAGTTAGGGTTTTGAGGTTTAATGGAGGAAAAGAGAGAGGGACAGTCGGGTTCAGAAGATGGAGTGGATTTGTTTTGGTTTCTGACGAGACTGGAACTGATCTGTTGCTGAAAACCCCTCGGCATCGATGTAAAGTCATGCATCCCATCGATGTCGATGCTTTTACTGCCTAGTGGGATAACCACCTCGGCATCAATGTAAAGTGTTTTATCCCATCGATGCCGAATGCCTTTTCCCCGAATTTTTCTCTTTTTCTTGTTGAACCCCTGAACTTCCACTAGTTCACCCAACCCCTCAAAAACACCTTTTCATCAATGAACACTCATCCCAACAACCCTCCAAACAACCGGTCGCCTAGGTTAAAACAAAGAACAGGAAATTGACAAGATGCAAAATAGGACAAAGGGACTCATATGTGGTATGATCATGCAAAGAATGCCTTGTATCCTCTCCTAAGTGCGCTTTGGATTCCAAAATGATTGAAAATCGACATTAAACATAATTAGACATGGACATGCAATTATTCTCCTAACTACAAGCATTTTTATTGGAAAGATGGGTATATGGGCCAAAGCTTGCTCAAAAACTTAACTCAAAACTTAACCCATTCAATTTTCAACTAAGCATGCAAATTGAGAAGCACAAAATTCTTAGGATTGCTGTGAACTTTTGCCAACTAACAACTATTTGAGTATGCAACAAGTCATGAACAAAAACTAAAAACTATAACAAAAGGAAAGAATTGCAAGTAAAAAGCTTTATTACTTTTGAAAATTTTCAATTTTCTCATTTTTTTGGATTTTCAATTTCTATTGTTTTTGAATTTTTCAAATTTTCAAAAAATCAAACAAATAGCACATAAGCTAATCCCTCCCCCCAACTTAAAGCGATGATATGCCCTCATAACATTAGGAACAAGAGCGAAGAGAGGAAGAGTGTGCAAATGTACCGTCCAAGGGGAATGTCAACCCCTAAATACCTCGACCAAGTAGGAGGATTTCATGTCAATGTCTTGTTCCAGCCAGATTAGATGCTTCCAAGATTTACTCCTTTGGTTCTGCCAGCTCGGAACCATAGCTAGTCACACTGGGCCATATCCAAAGCTTTATCGGACTAATAACCGTGGCGCGTAACCGCACCCATGCTTAGGGCTTCTGAACGCCTCACTCACTCCGGCTTTAGACCCAAACTACCAAGGCTGGTGTGGTAGCACATAAACCCTTGCAAGACTTAGAGAATGACTTTCCACAAAACAATTGACATTAGAAACACTGGCCCGTGTTATCCGGTTTCAAATCAAACAAAAATGAAAGGACAGGAAACAAAGGAAACACAAAGAACATGCAAAGAACAAATAAAAACATGCAAAATAGAATGAAATACACACGAGTCATACTTTTCTTCCCATTTCTTACCGATGGGGTAAGAAATGGGTGGCTATACTAGACCGTCGAAAATTTCTTATGCTAGCGCCCATAATAAAATTTATCGCTTGACCTCGCCAAACACATAAGTCCAGCGTCCCCTGTGATCAAAACAAAGCAAGATACGATACAACCTAGCGTGCACTCCAGGAAATATCAACCTCACCCGTAGACCTAAGCTACAACCGATAGGGTCAATCTCAGAGTGCATGGATCATTAAACTATTACCAAGAAAGACTACTGAAAGTCCTTGTTACACTAGCACATTAGTGAAATCTTTTCATGTGAATTTATCTCCAAGATTTTATTCAATGCAAAACAAATAACAAAACATAACAAAACAAAACAAAACATGCATAACTAAACAAAAGAGAACAAGACAAGAAAGAAAAACAAATATGTATAGTATATACAAATTTAATATCAAAACTCGGAGCGTCAAAGTCACAGCTAGACCCCACCAAATAATGAAGTCCAGCGTCCCCTAAGATCGTAACCAGGCAATCAACAAGATAGAGCCAAGTGCGTTAGCATGGGAATACCAAGGCCTAACCTAAGGATCTCTACCGCCCCCGTTGGGGCTAATCTGGGAGACGTGAGTGGTTTACTGTGAATTACTCCTATCAGAAAAGCTAATTAAAGCCATATGTCACTGATATTAAATATTTGCCCTTCGAACTGAAGCTGGGCACACGATCCTTTTTTAAGTAGCGGCGTGCGGAGCTACATATACCCAAGTCAATGGTGGGTACCCCCTACCCGGGGCCCAGGTCTAACAAAAAGTTAAGTTCAGCGGTTACGCTTTCGCTCCCCGTCCAAATATAGTGAACACAACCTAAACCAACGAATTGACCATGTAAACTAGATCGATCAACTCCTCATCCGGTTCTCCAACTTCAAAAATTCCAAGAAACCGTTTAAGCTTTTGACCATTTACTTTGAAAGATTTACCATTAACAGGATTTGAAACATCAACAGCACCATGAGGTTAAACATGTTCAACAATATACAGGCCAGCCCAACAAGAACGTAATTTACCAGGAAACAAATGAAGCTTAAAATTGTATAGGAGTTCCTTTTGTCCAACCTCAAAGTTTTTTCGGTGAATTCGCTTGTCGTGGAAGTCCTTGACTTTGGCTTTGTAAATGGCGGTGTTGTCATAAGCATCTCTCCGA
This sequence comes from Rhododendron simsii, assembly GCA_014282245.1. NCBI lineage: Eukaryota > Viridiplantae > Streptophyta > Magnoliopsida > Ericales > Ericaceae > Rhododendron > Rhododendron simsii. Next base: position 153,782 of record WJXA01000371.1, on the reverse strand, counting down.
ATCTCTTCAAACTCGTTGAGTTGGAGCCTTCTGTGTGCTCCGGCAGCCGGCAAACGATAATTCAGAGCCTTGATTGCCCAATATGCTTTGTGTTCAAGCTCGACCGGAAGATGACATACTTTCCCAAAAACCAAATGGTACGGCAAAGCTCCCAAGATAGTCTTGTATGCCGTCCGATAAGCCCATAGTGCATCATTTAAACGGAGACTCCAATCTTTCCGGTTCGGATTCACAGTCTTTTCCAAAATATGCTTGATTTCCATATTGGCCAACTCTGCCTGCCCATTCGTTTGCGGATGGTAAGCAGTGGAGACTTTGTGAGTGATGCCATACTTCTTCATCAAAGCTTCAAAGATTCGATTACAAAAATGAGTCCCTTGGTCGCTTATGATTGCTCTCGGCATCCCTAAACGTGAAAGAATGTTGTCCTTGAGGAACTCCACAACTACCTTGGCGACATTAGTTCTTGTTGCAATTGCTTCAACCCATTTCGATACATAATCAACCGCCAACAAGATGTACAAATTGCCGAATGAAACAGGAAATGGCTCCATGAAGTCAATGCCCCAACAATCAAAAATCTCGACCACTAGGATGTTTGTTAGTGGCATTTCGTCCTTCCGAGTCACACTTCAAAGCTTTTGACAACGTTCACAAGTGACGCAAAAATGATAAGCATCCTTGTGCAAGGTTGGCCAATGAAATCCACACTGTGACACCTTGGCAGAATTCTTAGAAGAGAAATGGCCTCCACAAGCTTCCGAATGGCAAAACTCGAGAATTCTCCATTGATCCGAATCTGGGATGCAACGGCGCATTATTTGATCTTGGCAATACTTAAAGAGATAAAGGTCGTCATAAGAGAACATCCGTACTTCATGAAGGAAACGACGACGTTCTTGAGGAGACCAATGTGGTGGCAAGAGACCCATAGCCAAATAAGTCACAATGTCAGCAAACCATGGGGTACTCGAAACGGCCAGCATCTGTTCATCCGGGAACGTGTCCACTATAGGAAGACTCGGAGTAGGATCCTCAAACTGTAATCTCGATAAGTGGTCAGCTACAAAATTTTCGACACCCTTCTTGTCTTTGATGGTCAAATTGAATTCTTGGAGAAGGAGAATCCATCGTATCAATCGGGCTTTGGCATCTTGCTTAGTAAGTAGATACTTGAGAGCGGAGTGGTCCGTGTATACAACGATAGGAGCAGTACCAATGAGGTAAGACCGAAATTTATCAAGAGCAAACACCACCGCAAGTAACTCTTTCTCCGTGGTAGTGTAATTCACTTGAGCGTCATTCAAGGTTTTACTCGCATAATGAATCACATAAGGATGCTTGTCCTTCCTTTGTCCCAAAACGGCTCCCACGGCATAATCACTTGCATCACACATAAGCTCAAAAGGTAAGCTCCAATCCGGTGGTTGCACAATAGGAGGGGTGGTAAGACTAGCCTTTAACTTGACGAAAGCCTGCTCGCATGCGGTAGTCCACTCAAAAGGTACATCTTTGGCAAGAAGTTGGCATAGGGGCCAAGAAATAGCACTAAAGTCATGGATGAATCGGCGATAGAATCCAGCATGCCCGAGAAATGAACGGATATCCTTCACACACTTTTGGGGTCGGGGGATTGGAAATGAGATCGATCTTTGCCTTGTCTACTGCGATACCATCCGATGATATAATATGACCCAAAACGATTCCTTGAGTCACCATGAAATGGCACTTCTCCCAATTCAGCACCAAATTCTTCTCTTCACATCTTGTCAAAACTTTCTCTAAGTTGGCCAAGCAAGACTCGAACGATTTGCCAAATACAGAAAAATCATCCATGAAAACCTCTACTATCTTCTCAACCATATCACTGAAAATCCCCATTATGCATCTTGAGAAAGTCCCCGGAGCATTGCATAACTCAAACGGCATCCGACAATAAGCAAAAGTTCCGAAAGGGCAAGTGAATGTCGTTTTCTCTTGGTCCTCTAGAGCAACTTCAATCTGATTTACCCGGAAAATCCATCCAAGAAGCAATAGAATGCATGCCCGGCTATCCTTTCCAAAATCTGATTAATAAATGGTAAGGGAAAGTGATCTTTTCTGGTACTTGCGTTGAGTTTTCGATAATCGATACATACTCTCCATCCCGTCTAAACACGTGTTGGCACAAGCTCGTTCTCCTCGTTACGCACAACAGTGACCTCGGATTTCTTCGGTACGACCTGAATAACGCTCACCCATTTACTTTCAGCTATGGGATAAATGATTCCCACATCGAGCAACTTTAAGACTTCTGCGCGGACCACATCTTTCATCATAGGATTCGGGCAGCGCTGAGGTTGGCGAGACGGTTTGACATTATCCTCCAAAGCAATATGGTGAGAACAGAGAGTAGCATCAATTCCTTGAATATCCGCAATAGTCCAACCGATAGCCTTCTTGTGCCCTCTTAACATATTGAGCAACTTCTCCTCTCGGAGATTCCTAAGAGAAGAAGATATAACCAAAAGATAAGTATTGTTATCTCCAAAGAAAGCATATTTCAATGTGTCAGGCAAAGCCTTCAACTCCAACTTCGGTGGCTCAACGCTGGATGGCAGAACTTTCTTCTCAAGTGGGGGAAGCTCTTCAAATTCTTCAAACTTTGGAATCCAAGAATTTATAGCACACACTTCATCCTCCTCATTGAGCAACGATATCAAATAGTTAACTACAGAAGACTCAAGAAATTCGACCTCTTCGGCTGTAAGAGCAACTTCCAAAGGATCACTAAAAAGCAACTTGTCCACATGTTCCTCTACGAGGGTATCAACAAGGCTCACTTCATCCACATCCTCGTTGTCCCCCAACTGACTGCTCACGTAAAATACGTTGACTTCCATCTTCATATTACCGAAAGTCATATTTAGAAGCCCATTTCGACAATTGATGATTGCATCTACTGTTGCTAAGAAGGGCCTCCCGAGAATTACCGGAGTAGAAGCAGCTAAAGAATCAGTTGGATTGGTGTCGAGAATTATAAAATCCACCGGGTAAACAAACTGGCCAACTTGTACCAAAACATCTTCTACGACCCCTCTTGGTGTACGAACACTCCGATCAGCTAACTGTAGAATGACTCGAGTAGGTCTCATTTCTCCCAATCCAAGTTTACGATAAACAGAATATGGAAGTAGATTGACACTAGCCCCAAGATCAAGTAGCACTTGTTCGATGCGCTTCCCTCCAATAGTGACCGCGATTTGACAACTAAATCTGAACTACACATCAATTTTCAAATCAAAGATTAAAACTTTATTGGTAAAAAATGCAATTTTTACTCAAGCCATGGGGTGCTAATCATCCCATGACCTAACCTTGAAAAACTACTCACACATATCTATGGAGATAAGAGCAAGCAAAAATCTACTAAGCATAATTGAAATAACAACGCTAGAAATAAACTAGAGAATATGATAGATCGGAGGAGTAGCTACAACTTTAATAAAGACGATAATAGCAAAAACTAATTAATAAAAGCAGAAATTAAAATATTAAAAGGCTGAAAGTGAAGAACACTCAAGAACAATTCAAACTCCCAGTAAATCTAATCCTAGATCTCAAATTCTGTAATCCAATCTATTCTCCCTTTTGTACAAAATGACATCTCCCATTTTATATCGGCCTCAACCGCGCAAGGAATATTCCATGAGATGCTCTAAAGACGCCCTCCTAAAGCCCTCGGCATCGATGGAGAAAGTCTTTAGGCTGCTGCTAAAGGTCTCGGCATCGATGTAACATTAAACTTCCCATCGATGCCGAGATAGGTAGGGAACTAGTGTGGTAAAAGGCTCGGCATCGATGTGACTTGTTACTTCCCATCGATGCCGAAGTGCTTTACTCCAACAATTGGTCTTGCTTGCTGCTTTGCCTTGCCTTGTGAGCCGTCGGGTCACCATCGGGCCATTCCTGCTTTGGCCCTCCTGCCTTGGCCTGAAAATTCTTGTTTTGACCAATTTTTCTACAAAAACAAAACCAACAAATCTAACGAGCAAAAGCAATTAAACATACTATTTAACAATTAAATAGAACTTAAACTAGAAAACTAGCGCACCCTTAATGGCATTATCGGGTGCTTATCACCAGGTACTGAAGATGGAACAGAAGTGCCGTTCGAGCAGACCGACCTTAACCCTACCACAAACGGAGGCGAGGAACCTTGGCTGCCTTACGTTTAGTGCTCCGACAGAGCTTTGGTCAACTTATTTTGAAGGCCTAAATGTTTAAATTTGGAGAAATGTGATAATTTGACTCATTTGAAACTTTAAACATAATTCGTTACGGTTGTAAAAGTATGACGTAGGCTTTTGGAATGACTGACGCAGTAATTTGAATTAATCTTTTGAGGAAATTATTTATTAATATTTATTTAACGTTTTCAAAATTCGGGGCGTTACAATGGTGGTGGCGGTGTGGTGGTGGTGGTGATAGTGGTGGCAGTGGCAGTGGCAGTGGCGGTGCTGTGGTGGTGGTGTAGGAGATTGTATGGGTCAATTGTTAATTTAGATAAAAATTAACGCTGTTAATTATGGTGGTGGTGGTGTAGGAGGTTATATGGCTTGACTGTTAATTTAGACAAAATTAACACTGTTAATTGTGGCGGCGGCGGTGTGGTGGTGGTGGTGGTGATGGTGGTAGTGGTGTGGTGGTGGTGGCGGTGGCAACATGGTGATGGTGATGGTGGTGGTGGTGGTGGTGGTGGTGGCGGTGGTGTTGGTGGCATGTTTGCAGTGGTATTGGTAGTGGTGGCGGTGGTGGTGGTATTGGTAGTGGTGGCGGTGGTGGTGGCAGTGGTGGGGGTGGGGGTGGTGGCGATGTGGTGGTGGTGGTGGCGACTTGGTGGTGGCAGTGGCGGTGGCAGCAGTGGGGGGTGGCGTAGTGGTGGCATGGTAGTGGTGGTGGTGGCAGTGGTAGTGGTAGCATGGTAGTGGTTGCTGGATTGTCTCTCTCCAATCGCTTTTTTTTAACAAGGGGAATTTTTGTCAACAAATTAATGAAGTGGACTTACTGGGCTATAGGCTCTTTGGGCAGGACCTAGTAGACTATTCTTCACCTAGACAGGATCGGCCAGGAAGTTCCCCATCATATATAGGCGTAACTTTGTTTCTCCCGATGGGTGTCATATATAAATAGTAAATTAGAGGCCACCCTCGTTTTTTAGCCTCGGTTTGAAACCAACCCTAAAATATTTTTCCAAACCTAGATAGGCTCGGTTACCTACTTGATGACTTATTCCCACCCCTCTCTCTCTCTCTCTCTCTAAACCACTATCGGTAACACCACCAACACCTCTCTCTATGCCTCTCCCTCCACTGATGGAGAAGCTCCGACCACTGCCGCCATCATCTCCTCTCCGACAACGTCGCCGTCGCGCCGCCACCACCACGCCTGGTTCTTCTCTGCTACATCACCAGCGGAGGTGGGCGAGACCATGATCGTAGCTCTTCGAGTCAAGATCTGAATTCGCTGCTGCCCTTAGCGGCAACAATGACGATCTGAATCTGCCGCTGATCAAAGAAAGATGATGTGGGCAGAGCGAACGAAGCTGTAGTGGACGCCGAGGCCGCGGTGCTTGCCGAAGCACGAGGCACATGAAGATGACGTAGGAGACGGAGGCCCATTGAAATATCTTCGATCCAATTTCAGAACATAGATTTTTGGAGATCCATAGACCAATTGAGAGCTAATCAGGTCAAATCTCGGAATTGTGGTCGGATTCAGAGCATGGCGGGTCGTCATGGTTGTTCTTCTATGAAAATGAAGAAAATGTTAAACTGTTGTTGTGCAAATGGTGAAGCTGTAAATCCTTTTTTTTAGTCAAATAGTTTTGTTTGTGTAAATACTAAAAATGAGTCAAAACAACAGCTCTTGCACACCTTTTGCACACCAATTTCAGGGTTAATTTCAAAAAGGCGAAAATTTAAGTACTAAAAATGTTGAAGCTGTTGTTGTGCAAATGGTGAAGCTGTAATTTAATTTCAAGGTTAGGAGTTTAATCTCTCTTCAATGTTAGAATTGTGTATTTTTTTTTTATGAGAATTGTGTATTTTTCTATGAGAACTGTTTATTATCCATGAGAACTGTCTATTAGAAGAACTGTCTATTAGAATCGTATATTTTCTATTAGAACTATGTATTTTTCTATGGGAACTATCTATAAGAACTGTATATTATCTATGAGAATTGTGTATTTTCTGTGAGAACTCCCTATGAGAATTGTGTTTTTGTCTACGAGAACTGTTATTGTCCATGACGATTTCTATGAGAATTGTGTATTTTTCTATGAGAACTATGTATTTTCTATGAAAACTGTATATTTTAGTGTGTGATGAAGCTATTTGAACGGTGTATTTTTCAATTCACATAGCCATTTCACATGAGAACAATCTATGAGAATTGAGTTTTTTCTATGAAAATTATGTTTTTTTCTATGAGAACCGTTATTGTCCATGATGATTGTCTATGAGAACTGTGTATTTTTCTATGAGAACTATCTATGAGAATTGTGTATTTTCTATGAGAATTATATATTTTCTGTGAGCACTCCCAATGACAATTGTGTTTTTTTATAGAAGAACAGTCTATGAGAACTTTGTTTTTTTCTATGAGAGCTGTCATTGTCCATAATGATTGTATATGAGAACTGTATATTTTTTTATGAAAACTATGTATTTTAGTGTGCTGAGTCTATTTGAACGGTGTATTTCAGTTCACATAGCCATTTCACATGAGAACTGTTATTGTCCATGATGATTGTCTATAGAAACTGTTTATGAGAACTGTGTATTTCTATGAGAATTGTGTATTTTCTGTGAGAACTCCTTATGAGAACTGTGTATTTTATATAAGAACTGTATATTTTCTATGAAAACTGTATTTTTTTCTATAATAACTATTATTGTCCATGATGATTGTCTATGAGAACTATGTATTTTTCTATAAGAATTATATATTTTCTATGAGAACTGTGTATTTAGTGTATGGTGAGGCTATTTGAACTATGTATTTTGCAGTTCACATAGCCATTTCACATGAGAAATGTTTATGAGAACTCTATTTTTTCTATGAAAATTGTGTTTTTTTTATGAGAACTGTTATTGTCCATGATGATTGTCTATGAGAACTGTGTATTTTTCTATGAGAACTATATATTTTCTATGAGAATTTTGTATTTTAGTGTGTGTTGAGGCTATTTGAATTGTGTATTTTTCAATTCACATAGTTCTCATAGAACTGACTATGAGAATTGGCTGTCCAGTTCACAGCGCTAGGGGTATTTTTGTCTGAAATAAGATGGGTTAGAAATCGATTCTATATTAATTTTACTAAAAATGGACACATGGACAAAAAATTAAGAAGAATGGGCAAAATAGTAAAAATATATGAAAGTCAAAAGAAAGGACTAAAATAAAGAAGAAATATATTTATTAGGACTATTTAAAATCCGAACCTAGAAAACGGGGTCGGCCTAAAAATTCCCCAATAATTTTTATTTGTCTCATTACGTTAGCAAATCAAAGAAGAGTTCACTTTTGGTTACATTAGCAAATCATAGAGAATGCTCCATGTAGTGGGCTGAACCATACGGTCCACGGGGCTCATCTGTAGGAAGGTATTCCCGAACAGGTAAGTTTAGTCGCCGAACACGTGATGTATTAGGGACACGTGGCAGGCATGATAAGTCTATCACCGGGCAGTGCGATGAGCAGCGATGTGGACCAGTGACGCGTAAAGACATTGGTCCAGACAGTCTGTTCGGCTGATAAGAACAAAGACACGTGAAGTCATTTGTCCAGATATAACGACATGGACCAGTTGTATGTGAGGTCATTGGTCCAGGAGGACTGTTCGGCAAAGAGGAAGCCGAACAGGGGAACAAGTTGCCCTAAAGCATGAGGTAACAGGAATGTTCTAGAATGGTAAGGGATGAGATCCCGAGTATGTAGGATCTTGGATAGATACCCAACGTGAGTGGGAGGTTTAGCCAGTAATGAAAAAGAGTCCTGAAATGACTCTTTTGGTGAACTGATAACGAAAGAAGTGCCCAATATATCCTGGATTCCTGTACGTGACAAGAATCCTAGGATAATAGGGATGCTTGATGAGCAAGCATCTATGAGTCTATAAATGCGAGATAAACCTGGAGGAAAAAGGTACGCAATTTTTGGCTATCTCTTATTATTTTCCTACTGATAATTAGGGTTCTACTAGTACGTGATACTAACTTAGGCATCGGAGGGCCTTTGCCACGAGAGGCAAAGGTGCACTCACCCGTTGTCTGTTTTACAGATTAGGGTTCCGTCAAAGAACTAGGGTTCCGGTGTAGAGGCACGTGAGGCCGTTTGCAGTTTGGTACGTTCAGAGCACCAACTGTTTTCATCCCCCTACAATTGGCGCCGTCTGTGGGAAAGTCAAACCAATTTTCCTTAAAGAACAGTTACGATGGAAGAAGAGCCAGCAACACCGTTCAATCCAAAAAATCAGTTAAGCGGTGGAGGAGATAAATCTCCACCGGGTGCTCCGAGAAAGCCCACTGGAAGACAGGATAAGACGGCTACGGGCTCCACGAGAAGGAGCAAGTCTCACCGAAGAGAGGCGTCTGTAGAGCAATCAAGAAGTATACATAACAGTGAAGATGTCCTCGATCGAAAGAGGAAGGAGATAGAGGAGTATGCTCGTTTGATTAAAAAGCGAGAGTACGAGATACAAGAGTTGCAGCGGGTACGAGAACACCCAGAAGATTCTGGACTCTCGAGGAGGGATTCTGGGAGAGATAGACGGACTTTAGTAGTCCAAAGGCAGGCTCGTTCACGAGAGATAAGGAGCAGAAGTCCTACTCTAGGGCGACATAAGGTTTCTCCACGAAAAAGGAGAGACAGAAGCAGAAGCCGCACACCGGACAGACGAAGGGCTTTTTCGCGGAAAAGGAGAAGTAGGGAACGGAGTTCCTCACCCGAAGAAGAAACAAGAGGCCAGGTTGCAAGAGGCAAGAGGCAAGGAGACTGCAAGAGGCAAGGTTGCCGAGCAGAGTGAAGCACGGAGCGTTTGTACTTTACGAGACAAACACGGACCCTGTGGCTCACATACAGCATTACAAGCAGGCCATGTTCATGCACGATGGCGATGATGCCATTCTGTGCAAAATGTTCCCTTCAAGTCTAGGCAAAGTGGCGTTGAGTTGGTTTCATAAATTGGCACTGCGGTCCATACGAGGATGGAGGCAGTTGGCCGAGGAATTCACTGCTTGGTTCTTGACAAGCAGAAAAGCCCCAAAGACATTTGGGAGTCTATCCACCATGAAGCAGGCGAAAAACGAGCCGATCAGAGATTACGCAAAAAAGTACTGGGAAACTTTCAACGAGATTGAGAGTTGCAGTGAGGAATATGCCATAGCAACCTTCAAAACTGGTTTGCCTGTTCGGGGAGAACTGCGCCGCTCATTAAACAAACATCCGGTGGCTACGTTGGCCAAATTGATGGAGCGAATAGAGCAACATGCCCGAATGGAGGATGACATACTTCGCGAGGATGGTAGGATTGCTGCCGAACAGCCTAAGATGGCTGCCAAGAAGGTGGATAAACCTGAACCCAAAACGTACAAAGAGCGAAAGGACTACGGACAGGCTAAAAAGGATCCGTACAAGGAAAAGCAAGCCCCTGATCCCAAGTCTTTCTTTTCTATTACTACTGTTTGGAAGGAGCCAATCTACAGGATTCTTTATCGAATAAAGAATCAGCCATACTTCAAGTGGCCCCCGAGTCTTGGTGGAGATAAAGACGCTAAACATGCTACGAATCAGCACTGCAGCTACCACAAGGATTGGGGCCACATGACTGAAGATTGTGAGATGTACAAGAAACACCTTGATGATTTGGTCTCTCGGGGCTATCTCAAGGAGTTTATCCAGGAAGATCCCAAAGAAAAAGGAAAGGCCATGGAAATGGATTACGAGCAGAATCCTAGGAGAGTAATCCATATGATACATGGGTTGGCCGCACCTTATACGAGAAATGAGGTGAGGCTACTGCAAAGGTAGGTTAAGCATGACCAACATGTGATGCGGTTGGGAAATAAGAGAGGTCGAGAGAATGGTGTATGCAATGAAAGCATAGCATTCACGGATGATGATCTGACAGAAGTCCAAGTACCCCACAATGATGCTTTGGTCATAACCCTACGAGTAGGGGAATATGACATTGAAAGGATTCTGGTGGATTCAGGAAGCTGTACAGAGGTGATGTACTACGATGCATTCAAAAAGTTGGGGCTGGCCCAAACAGATTTGAAGCAATCCACGACACCTCTGATTGGGTTTGGTGCAGGAGCCATCTGGCCCCTCGGAAAAGTAACCCTCCCTGTTCGGGCAGGAACAGTTGTCTTAAAGACTGATTTTCTTGTTGTCGATGTTCCTTCTTCCTATAACGCGATTATAGGCAGGACCTGGCTACACAAGATGAGGGCTGTCTCCTCAACTTACCACCAGATGATGAAATTCCCAGGGTCCAATGGGATCGAAATAATTAGGGGCAATCAGAAAGTAGCCCAACAGTGTCTGATTTCCATTGTCAAGAAAGCTCCAAAGGCCCACCACGTTCACGCACTAGAAGTGCCAGATCAACCAACTATCGAAGATGTTGGGAGGAGTCCGGCGGAAAAGGTGGTCGAAGGCCTAGAGAAAATTCAGATCAACGAGAATGATCCTGAAAGATATTTTTTAATTGGGGAGTCACTGCCAGCAGACGAAAGGGCCGAATTGATTGGATTCCTGATGGGACATATTGACATATTTGCATGGGTCCCAGAAGAGATGCCCAGAGTTGATGCAGATGTGATTTGTCATCATTTAAATGTTGACCCCCAGCACAAGCCAATAATCCAGAGAAAACGAAGGGCAGCCGTGCAGCATGTGGATGCTGTAATTGAGGAAGTCGATCGTTTGCTGGAAGCTAAGGCTATACGAGAGGTATACTATCCGGAATGGCTATCCAATACAGTTGTGGTAAAGAAAAAGAATGGAAAGTGGCGAGTCTGTGTGGATTTCACAGACCTCAACAAGGCGTGTCCAAAAGACAGTTTTCCTCTTCCAAGGATAGACCTACTGGTTGATGCAACCGCTGGCTACGAACGGATGAGTTTCCTGGACGCATATCGAGGATACCATCAAATTGCTATGTTTGGGCCCGATCAAGAGAAGACTTCTTTTATTACACCACGGGGGTTGTATTGCTATAGCGTCATGCCATTTGGGCTTAGGAACGCTGGGGCAACGTACCAGAGACTCGCGACCATCATGTTCAGGAAGCTACTTGGCAAGTCTATGGAGGTTTACATAGATGATATGGTGGTGAAGAGTCAAGATAAACAGGGACACATAGCAGACTTAAAGGAGGCTTTCGAAATCCTGAGGAAGTACAAACTGAAACTCAACACCTCGAAATGTGCGTTTGGAGTTGGTTCCGGGAAGTTCCTAGGCCACTTAGTAACTATGAGGGGAATTGAGGCCAACCCAGATCAGATTGCAGCTCTGCAGAAGCTGCAAAGTCCCAAGACTACGAAGGAAGTCCAACGGTTGACTGGAATGGCTGCAGCACTAAACAGGTTCATAAGCAGGTCAAGTGACAAGTGCAGACCCTTTTTTCAGTTAATGAAAAAAATGGAGGAATTCGAATGGGGAGCAGAGTGTGAACAGGCCTTCCAGGATCTGAAGAAGTACCTGGCTGAGCCTCCTCTTTTGTCGACTCCACAGCAAGGTGAGTCTTTAGTTTTGTATTTAGCTGTCTCTGAACATGCTGTTAGTGCAGTCCTGTTAAGGGATTTGGGAATCGAGCAAATCCCAATTTATTATGTTAGCAAGACCTTGCTGGATGCAGAGACGAGATATCTGCCCCTAGAAAAGCTTGTCTTGGCACTTAGAACGGCCACGAGGAAGTTGCCACACTACTTTCAGAGCCACAAGGTTGTGGTTTACACTGAGTTCCCATTGAAATCACTGCTACGAAAAGCAGATTTTTCAGGTAGAATCTCAACATGGTTTGTTGAGTTGAGCCAGTATGACATTGATTATCGGCCACGTACGGCAATTAAAGGCCAAGTATTGGCAGATTTTGTGGCGGAGTTTTCTCCTACGATTGCACCTTTGCCTCCTACGAGAAAGGAGCAAGCATCCAAGCCAGCACCCATAAAGAATCAGCTGTCAGCCGAACAGGACCCCACGGAATGGAAATTATTCGTTGACGGATCAGCATGTAATACTGGTTCAGGAATTGGGGTGGTAATATTTCCTCCAGGAGGTGTAATGATCGAGCTGTCTGTTCGGCTAGGGTTCAGTGCATCAAATAACGTGGCAGAGTACGAGGCACTCTTAGCTGGATTGAGAAGTGTAAAAACCTTAAAGGCAGAACGAGTCAGGGTGCACTGTGATTCACAGCTCGTAGTTAACCAACTGTCCGGCGAATATCAAGCCCGGAACGAAAAGATGGCAGCATATGTGGAAGCAGCCAAAGATCTACTTGATACCTTCGATAGGGTTCATGTTGAACAGATAAGTTCTGGACAAAATGCCCATGCTGATTCTTTGGCATGGTTGGCAGCAGCTGTTCAAACTGAACTCAAGCGAAAGGTGGCAGTTGAGTATCTGACAGAGCCGAGCATTGGAAGGGGTATTGAATTGGTCCTGGATGTGAACCAGGGACCAAGTTGGATGGACCCAATCGTGGAGTTTTTACGAGATGAAATACTCCCTGTTGATAAAAAGGAAGCTCATAAAATCAGAACCAAGTCCGCAAGGTTTTGGCTGTCCCCAGAAGGGAAGCTTTACAGAAAGTCCTTTACAGGACCATATTTGCTTTGTGTGCACCCCGAGATGGTGCAGAAATTTCTTCACGAAATCCACGAGGGAACATGTGGAAGTCATGCTGGAGGCAGATCCATTGCCCACCGAGCAATTACCCAAGGCTATTGGTGGCCACATATGCAGGAAGATGCCAAGGTATATGTTAAAATCTGTGAGAAATGTCAGAAGTTCTCACCCATGATTCGAACACCAGCCGAAGACCTGGTACCTCTGACAAGCCCTTGGCCGTTTGCCCAGTGGGGAATGGACATCGTGGGTCCCCTCCACAAAGCAACTGGGAACCGAAAATTCCTGCTAGTTGCAACGGACTATTTTACCAAGTGGATAGAAGCAGAACCACTGGCCAAAATCACCGAACCCATGATAGAAAGGTTCGTGTGGAAGAGTATTATTACTCGATTTGGGGTTCCCTATTCCTTGATCACAGATAATGGGTCCCAATTTCAAAAGAAGTTCAAAGCATTTTGTGCCCAGTATGGAATTCGGAACTACTATTCAACTCCAGCGTACCCTCAGAGCAACGGGCAGGCAGAAGCATCTAATAAAACCATTCTTGACGGGATCAAGAAGAGGTTGGACAAGGCCAAAGGGAAATGGCCCGATGAATTGCCCCTTGTTTTATGGGCACATAGGACAACACCTAGGAAGTCTACGGGAGAGACCCCCTATTCGTTGGCATACGGGACAGAGGCTGTAATTCCTTTGGAGGTTGGTCTCCCAACCAATAGAACTGTGTTGGTCGAAAGTGGGGGCAATGACAGGGCCCTTGAAATCGAGCTTGATCTCGCCGAGGAGAGAAGAGAAAAGGCCCTGGTGCATCTAGCTTCTTACCAAGAACAGTTGATGAAAAGCTATAACAAGCATGTACACCCTCGAGAGTTTGGTGTTGGTGACCTTGTACTACGAAAGGTGCTCGGCAACACTAAGGTGGCCAACGAAGGCAAGCTAGGGGCCAATTGGGAAGGCCCATATCGAGTAACTGAGATTGTGGGCATAGGGGCCTACAGATTGGCTGATCTGGACGGCAATCCAATTCCGAGGCCATGGAATGTCCATAATCTCATAAAATTCTTTGTTTAGAAGAATCAAGTTTTATTTTATAATGCACTACGTGATTGTGTGGGAGCTACGAATAAAGCTCCTTTCTTTTTTATTATTTTTTAGTAACAAGGTGTACGAATAATGCCACCTTGAGTTTTCATGCACTATGTGTTTGTGTGGGAATTACGAGTATAATTCCCTTGTCTAGGTTTTATCTTGTTGCTTAGTTGCAAGGGATACGAATAATGCTAACTTAAGTGCAAGTTTATAAATAAAGTTTTTCTTTTTTCACGAATATCCAATTTTCCAAAATTTTCGTTCTCGACATGAGGAATATGAAATTTGGAGATGTGTTATCTTCCTTTTTTCATATTGGGGAGCACGGGATAGGCACGAATGCCAAAATTGAGACATTTGAAAGTACGAGATACTTAAAAGAACGAAAACTCTTACCAAATTCTAAGTACGAATATACTTAGCAGAGTCCAAGTACGAAATGCTCGGACAACAGACATAATGAGATATGTCTAAAATTTAAAACCACAAACTAAGTATGTGAGACTTATGAGTATGAGTAAACTCATATATTGCATACGAACGCATGCAATCCGTTCGGATACAATCATTTGAGTAAATGATTGTGGTAAAAATTTAGGTATGAGATATCTAAGGTACGAGAAACCTACAAATACCTAAGTACGAATACACTTAGTATAATCCAAGTACGAAACACTTATAGATAAAAACAAAATAAACAAGAAAACCAAGCAGAAACAGATGTTTAATGCCACGCAGGGCAAGCAAAACTACGGTCACACAGGACCTGCAACTTGTTCCAATTGTGGGGAATAAAACTCACACTTAATCCAATTCTTGGACCTCAGGAACAATCTGAATTGACGCCTCCGTGCCAGACTCTATTGGGATGCTAGTACCACCAGTATCTCCTCCTTCAACAATGGGATCGTTTGTCGATTCCTGAATAGGTGACACCACAGCTGCAGTCCTCAGAACGTCTGCAGGTGCATCTTCGTCAGCAAAATCCTCGATCTGACGATCAATGTCATCCTCTTGGTTTCCCTGCAAATCGCCTACAGCTTGAGCACGTTTGCTCGGCAAGTCGTTATCCTCCCACAGGGGGGAATCTTCTGCAACCCCTACCTTGGTTAAGCATGTCTCCCAGCATGCTATCCATATCTGGTCCTGAATTGCAGGCATATGTTCAACGTAACTTGCAGTCGTTGCATCAAATCCTTTCTGATACCCCTCTTCATAAGCAGCCTTCTTGGTGCTATCGATCTCAGATAAAGCCTGATTAAGACTCTCCTCAGTTGTGTTAAGCCTAGCCTTGGTGGTCTTTGCTTCCAGCTTCGCTTTGTCTCTTTCTCTCTCTAGCCTCGCTACAGTCTGAAGCAGCCAGTGTTAGCCCTCATGAGCCTGTTGCGCTCCGCCTCAGTTTCTTGCACTCTTTGACCCAAGGTCACCATCTTTTGGATAAACTGGAAATGACCAAATATTGAAAACAACGTTATGAATAAAACGTCAGAAAATGAAAGATGAAGTATTGGATAAACTTTACCTTTATCCCACTGACGAGACCAGTGGAGACAAGCCGATCAGATGTAGATCCAGCTTCCTTCTGCATATCAACTGGGAGCAACAACCCTTGTGCAAGTGCGACCGCCGTCTCTGATGAACTGGCGGTGTCCGTAATGTGCACGGGACGATCACCCCTAGTCAGTGGGGGAGCCCATGTTTGGGGAAGAACCTGGCGAGGGGATGATTGGGGTTGGTTATTTTCCCCATCAGTAGGTATGTCAGAAGAGGAAGGGTCTTCAGTCCTGGGACGCCTGTCCCGATGAGCATCCGTAGCTTCAAGGGAGCTGTCCCGAGGGGATGAGGACGATCGTGTCGACCTCCCCCTCGTGCGCCGAGGTTGTGGTGGGGCAACGCCAGTTGATGCCGCCCTGCTGGCGGCACCACGATTCTGTGTGGATACAGTCAGAAGTGTGCTAAGGTCAAGAGGTTGACGAGCCATCGTATCTGGGTTCGTAGGGGATTGGGAGTACCCTGAAGACGATGATTGACTCGTGACACACAGGGGAATGGCTTGTTGAGAATGATGTTCGGCGATGTTTCTCCTTCGCTCCGATCTTCTAAGCACTACACGCGTCTGGGGAACGCCTTCGGGAACCTGAATTTCACCTGACTGCCCGGCAAGAGTAACTCCTGTCTGCAGTCTCGAACCTCGCGGCGGGGGAGCAGTTGAGGTGGAAGCAATACTTGTGCTCGGGTGGGCAAGTCTTCTATCAATGACTCCTCTATAGGCGGGATCGTATCCTAGTAGCACGTCAGTGTTACGACCTCGTCCAGCCGTTCGGGTACCCGGTTCGCCCGTGTACTTTAAGATCCTGTTTATTTCTTCTGTTCGGACGTAACTCGGTTCTCGACGAGGGCGCTTGTTTGCATTCTCCGCTGAAACAAAGAAAACATAAATATGAATTTAAAGCATCAAGAGACTAAAGAAAATACAGTAAACGAGAATTACGAAAGAAAATTAGAAGCATACGTGGGTAACCCCATATGTGGGGTCAATGCAAGCCCACTACTTGGCCGTCTTCCCCTATTGGCTCGAAGGCACCAGTCACGTAGAGGATGTCAATTTCATGGTCGCGAGCGGAATCTGGCAGGTTTAGCACGAGACGCTTGTCTGCCCTTCTAACTTTGAAGTAATACGTGTTGTACTCAGGGTTCAATACTATGTTGTACCACCATTGGATGTCCCAGATTCCCAGTTGGGTCCCCAGAATCCTATTTAGAGCTATGATCCCCATTATCAACCTAAAGACGTTGGTTGAAACTTGCATGGGGGTGAGGCGATACCAATTCAGAATCTGGCGGAGTAATGGATGAAGGGGAAAACGCATTCCGCCCTCAACGATTGCCACAATGGGGATGCACATCCTGTCCCATGAGCCACCATCCCTGTCCGCCCCCCAGTGGGGCGAGTTCGAGCCCCACATTGTCAGGGATGGCATATTCTGCCCTAAGAGCCGCCATGGCTGTAGGATTCTCACAACGTTTTTTCTAAACTTACTGGGTTTGGGAACATTTTCGTTCCCATCCGCCATGGCTATTCTAAAGAGCTCTACGACTTCCTAAAAACAAAACCCTAACGGTAGGTAAGTCTGAGGAGCAAAAATCTCAGAAACCGAATGAGGAAAAAGGAAAAGTGAGATTCTTACGAAACTTTTGCAGCGGTTGCTCGAGATGCGATCGAGTTGCAGGCAGCGGCAATGGCAGTTGCACCTCTCATCTGATTTTCGAAAAGATGGGAGAAAAGGTCTGAGTTTTGGTAAAAGGGCCAAAACCCCCTTTTGTTGAGAATTTAAAACGAAACTGACAGAGTTGAAACGTCACCTCTTACGCCGTTACACGAAAAGTAATGGAAAGAAAGGATATCGTTCTGACGCCGTTTCAAGAAACGTCAGTTCAGAATTCATGAAAGGCATACGAAACGTGCCACGTGGAGTTATTACCCTGAAATGATATAATGACTAAGCCGCCAAGGACCTCAAAGGGTATTAATGAAATGGCTGCCCGGGGCTAACAAGTGTGGTCCAGAATTTTTGTTTCTAAAAGCTTCATCCATTGCCCCCGAACAGTGGCAAGCAGATAAAGCTGGGGAGCAATTGTAGGAAGGTATTCCCGAACAGGTAAGTTTAGTCGCCGAACACGTGATGTATTAGGGACACGTGGCAGGCATGATAAGTCTATCATCGGGCAGTGCGATGAGCAGCGATGTGGACCAGTGACGCGTAAAGACATTGGTCCAGACAGTCTGTTTGGCTGATAAGGACAAAGACACGTGAAGTCATTTGTCCAGATATAACGACATGGACCAGTTGTATGTGAGGTCAATGGTCCAGGAGGACTGTTCGGCAAAGAGGAAGCCGAACAGGGGAACAAGTTGCCCTAAAGCATGAGGTAACAGGAATGTTCTAGAATGGTAAGGGATGAGATCCCGAGTATGTAGGATCTTGGATAGATACCCAACGTGAGTGGGAGGTTTAGCCAGTAATGAAAAAGAGTCCTGAAATGACTCTTTTGGTGAACTGATAACGAAAGAAGTGCCCAATATATCCTGGATTCCTGTACGTGACAAGAATCCTAGGATAATAGGGATGCTTGATGAGCAAGCATCTATGAGTCTATAAATGCGAGATAAACCTGGAGGAAAAAGGTACGCAATTTTTGGCTATCTCTTATTGTTTTCCTACTGATAATTAGGGTTCTACTAGTACGTGATACTAACTTAGGCATCGGAGGGCCTTTGCCACGAGAGGCAAAGGTGCACTCACCCCTTGTCTGTTTTATAGATTAGGGTTCCGTCGAAGAACTAGGGTTCCGGTGTAGAGGCACGTGAGGCCGTTTGCAGTTTGGTACGTTCAGAGCACCAACTGTTTTCATCCCCCTACATCATCTGCTGGGCCGAACCCAATCATTGGGCCGAACCACCGTGCAATGTCCCGGATGTTCGGGTCCAAACCCATTCAATCGGGCATCACCTGACCCCAAGATGACTATGCGACCAGCGTAATTTGCGCAAGGCAATTTACGCAGAACACATTTGTACTAGTATCAATGTGGTACAAAAGTGTCTCAATCATATGGTGATGCTGTCCGATCACAGATTTTAGAGTGCGCAGCAACCTCAACAAAGCAAATAATACTACTAACATTCGGATCATTTATTTGGGTCTACCTTAGGGTCCTAGCAGCAGGTACCCAAATTCGAATAGCTCATGCGTAATCATCAGCATAACGGAATCGCCAATCTAAATAGGAAAAAGAGAAAACCAATCCCAAAGTTACGGAAACATGCATGCAATACATACATAAAGTGTCAAAATAATATATATATATATATATATATATATATATGGGGTGGTTCGAGAGACACCCCAAAAAATACCTAAAAAAATACCTCATAATTTTCGATCAAATTTTGATGATCCGAGCCGCTCAATGTGATCAGAATGTGATTTTAAGGGTACCCGCGAGAAATTAGCAAAAAAATGATGTATATATGGTCCGGATCCCATAAGAGATCCTGCACGGTGCTACTGTGCAGGACTCCTATTTCCCGAGCAAATTTCGATAATTCAAGCCGCTCAAAGTGATTAGAACGTGATTTTAAGAGTAGCCGTGAAAAATTAGCAAAAAAAATGATTGAGAAAACTTGATCCGAACAGCTTTTTATTGAACGGTTTAGTAAAAAACTGCTCGGATCAAACTCTTCCCGATCATTTTTTTTGCTGATTTCTATTAGATTACCCTTAAAATCATGTTCTGCACACTTTGAGCGGCTCGGATCATCGAAATTTGCTCGGAAAATGGGAGTCCCGCATGGTGATCCCTCATTGGATCCATGGTGTGTGTGTGTATATCTGATAACAAATTACACCTACGCATTGCTAATCATTCATCTCATTAGATATCGTACGTAGTAAGTAAAAGAAAGAGATAATAGGACACCAACATTAACAAAATTCCATCCCAATGGAGGACTCTCAAACATTACTTTTCTGCCCATGCACATGTCGTGGTATAAGTGGAGGTTGAGTTCTATTCCTAGCCCAATTGTTCAAGTTCTCCTATTTTGTGTTCGATCTTGTTGAGTTGAAGTCCTTCTTCATAACCCCAAACTCTCTCCTCTTCGCTATTTTCTTGTGAGGATATTAATTTTAAATATTTTTCACAATTCCTAGTATATATTGTGGTGAATGGCCAGGCAACTGTAAAGTAATTCCGTCACCGCAAACGTAGCTCACATCAAGTGAAATCTAGTTGTTGTTCCAAAAACAAAAGTGAAATATGGTGTTCTTGTAATTTTTCACTTCAACATTAATTTTCTAAGCTCGTAACTTCTTCTCTAATCCCGTGTTAGGGAGGGTTCCACAAGTCCTAACATCGAGTCGTAGTACTTTGTGACAAGGCAGCGAACCCAAACCTTTTTCCTTAGGAGAAAAGTAGAGACACGAAAGAGTATGAAGAGAATAGCACTGGAGGACATGGCTGTGGATTTGAATGTCTAATCTCCTTTGTATGGCCACGAAACAAATCAAAGACCATCAAACACGGTTGGATTCTGTTGACACGACAAGAGGTGACAATCAAAGACGGTTGGGTCAAGAAGAGAGCCAAGAAAGTGAAAGAGATCTCCAAGGTTTTGGCCTTGTGGAAGTGGAAAAAGCTTGTTCATCGGAAAACTTGGCACATATGGAATCAACAAGAAGAGAGAGCCAAGTTTCATTATGATGCACAAAGTTATGCTCTGAATTTTGACAACGGTGAAAACAGGGAATCAGATGGAACTCGTGGCGATTTCTTTGCCAGGTTTGGAGTTCTAGATCACTTGAAGGATAATGACAGTGGTTTGGTTGCAACACTTAGGCCTTAGCAACTGAAAACAAGATGTTAAATATATCTTGAGATGTGCATTGAATTTATTTAGCATGATTCTTCTTGTGTTCAATTCAGATGATCATGTGAACAAGTTTCCAATAAGAAAACCAACCACCGCCCAAGGTCCATCTTCTCCTAGTCCTATTCAAAAAAGTCGTATCAATTTGAACAACCTTCCCTCAGTTCCGATGTAATGCCCCACGGTGATTTCTTGGCCAGGTTTGGAGATCTAGACTTGAAGGCTAATGGTTGTAACACTTAGCAATTGAAAGCGAGATGTTTACAGTGATTAATAAATATGTTTAATTCTTACTATGACAGTGGTTAATTATTGACTGGAAAAAGAATTTGGATATTGTGTTAACTGCTGAGGGGCACAAATTTATGCTGTCTGAGGTATGCCCTCCTAGATCTGATGAGAATGCCACAGAACACAAAAAGCAAAGCCTTATAAAAATTGGTTAGTATCACCCATGTTGAAGGGACCCTAATTAGGGATCATGTTTTGAAGATGATAGCTCTTCTTAATGAACTAGAGATCCTTGGAGCAGAAATTGATGAGAAACCCAGATCGATTTTGTTATTAACTCACTGTAGTCTGAGAGTTTTAAGTAGTTTCACCTGAACTATTCTATGAATAAAATGCATTTAATTTTGGTGAAACTTCTTAAGGAACTCCATGCAGTTAAGGGTCTTATTGGTTTGAAGAAACCATCTGTATTAGTGGCAGAAAAGGATTCTACTTCTAAGTCAAAAGGTAAAAAGAAGCAAAACAAGTCTTAGAAGCAGGTTGTGGAGCCAATTAGAGCACCTCAAAGTGGAGTGAAAAAGCCTAAGGGCAAGTGTTTTCACTGCAAGCAGCAAGAACACTGGAAGAAGAAATGTATATTCTATCTCTATAAAGTGAATAATCAAGATAGATCTTTTTGCTAGTCGTTGAATCATGTTTAGGGGTGTTATCTACCCTGGTGTGTAGATAGGGAAACCACTAATCATATTTGCAATTTGTTGCATGGGTTCTAGGAAACCAGAAGACTCAGTGATGGAGAGATTTATCTGCACATGGGTAATGCTATCAGAGTGGCGGCAGTTGTAGTAGGAAATGTTATTTTAAATTTTAGTAACAATAGGAGTTTAATTTTAAGAGATTGTCTTGATGTTCTCACACTTAGAAAAAACTTGATTTCAGTTTCTAAGTTGATTAAAGATGAATATTTGGTTTATTTTAGTAACTTTGTGGTTATTAAGTTAAATAAACGTTTTATCTATTTTGGTTCATTGGTAGATAATCTGTACTTTATTAATCCTATATTTCCTATAGTGCAACTGCATGAATTGAATAATACTCATAATATGTCATGTAAGAGAAATAAGCCTTCTAAATTGAACCAAACGTATCTTCGGCACTTCACCTTGATCATATTAATCTGAATAGGATTTCTAGATTCGTCAGGGGATGGACCTTTAGGTTCATTGGAAGTTGAGGAACTTCTAGTCTGTGAATCCTGTTTAGAAGGTAAGATGAGCAAGAGGCTTTTTTATTAGCAAAAGGTTATAGAGCCAAAGAGCTGTTGAAATTGGTTCATTGTGATTTGTGTGGGCCCATAAATGTCCAAGCCAGAGGTGGTTTTGAGTATTTTATCACTTTGATTGATAATTACTCAATGTTTAGATACATTTATTTGATGTACCGTAAGTCCGAATGCTTTGAGAAATTCAGGGAGTATAGGGTGGAAACGGAGAAGCGTCTGGATAAATGTCTTTAAGACACTGCAATCTGATCGTGGTGGCAAATACCTCTTGAGAGAGTTTAAGGAGTACTTGTTAGCTGAAGGGATTACATCTCAGTTATCAGCACCAGGTATCCATGTCAAAATGGTTTAGCAGAAAGAAGGAATATGACTCTTATAGATATAGTGAGATCAATGATGAGTTATTTAGATTCATCAATTTTGTTTCGGGGAAATGCACTAGAAACAGCAGCGTACATTCTTAACTTGGTACTATCTAAGTCAGTACCATCTACACCCTCAGAACTATGGACTAGGTGCAAACCTAGTCTGCAGCACATGTTCGGATTTGAGGTAGTCTAGCACATGTGCTGAATGGGAATGCAGATAAATTAGAATCAATGGCAAAAGTTTGTCTGCTTGTGGGGTACCTTAGAGGAACAAAATGTGGATTATTTTATAGTCCTAAGAATTAGAAGGTCATTGTTAGCACCAATGCCCAATACTTAGTGAAGGACTATGTAATAGACCACAAGTCCAGAAGCAAGATTGTTCTAGAGAAATTGAGAGGAAAGGGATCAACAAAGACTTCTTCAACACCAATAGAACAGGAGGTTACATTGCAAGAAATAGTTGTTAACACACTGGTACCTCATCGTAGGGAGAGGGTTGTTGTCTCACTCAATCGGTATACGCTCTCGGGAGAATCTTATGATATGATCTCTGAAGAACAACATGTTGAACTCTGCAACTACAATGAAAAACTAGAAGATAAAGATGCAGAATTTTGGCAAAAGGATGTGAAATCTGCATTCCTTAATGGAAATCTGGATGAACACATCCACATAATGGAACCGGATGGATTCATAGCAAAGGGTCAAGAGCACATGTTGTGCAAGCTTAAGGAGTCTATTCATGGACTCAAGCAAGCATTTAGATCTTGGAACATCCGTTTTGATCAAGGAATCAAGTTTTTTTTGGCTTTGATCAATGTTCGAATGAGTCATGTGTGTACAAGAAGCGCAATGGAAAAGTGGTGGTGTTTTCTAGTACTATATGTTGATGATATCCTGCTCATCGAAAATGATGTGGGAGTGTTGTCTTCAGTGAAAGTGTGGTTATCCGGCCAGTTCGATATGAAAGACTTGAGAGAAGTCAGTCACATCCTTGGGATTAAGCTTATGTGAGATCGCAAGTATAGGATGTTCGGCTTATCATAAGCTACTTATATCGATAAGAACCTTGCTCGTTTTAGCATGCAGGATTCCAAGAAAGGGCTCCTCCCTTTTTAGACATGGAATCAACCTATCCAAGGATCAATGTCGTAAGACACTGGAGGAGATGGAGAAGATGAAGGCAGTTCTAGATGCCTTGGCAGTAGGAAGCCTCATGTATGCTATGCTATGTATTAGAGCTGACATTTGCTTTGCTGTTGGCATGGTTAGTAGATTTCAATCTAATCTAGAGCAAAAGCGTTGGACTGTAGTGAAACATATTTTCAAGTATCTGAAGAAAAAAAAACTAGAGATTATATGTTGGATCACCAGTCAGATAGTCCAATACCTTATGGGTACGCAGACTAAGACTTTGTGTCAGATAAGGATTCCAAAAGTATACCTTGAGATATGTGTTTACCTAGGAGGTAGAGTCATAAGTTGGAGGAGTATCAGGCAATTGTGCATTGATTGATTCCACCATGGAGGTCGAGTATGTAGTAGCTTTTTAAGTAGCCAAAGAGGCCGTTTGGCTTAGAAACTTCTTGATGGATCTAGAAGTGATTTGTAGACTCCCTAATTCGGACCTCGGAGGTTCTTTAAATATCCCGATGATGAAATAAAGGAAACAAATACCTTTGAGAACTTTGCTATAGGACTCCCTTAAAACAAAAGCCCAAAACTCCAAAATAAACCCAAGGGCCCAGAACTGGACCTTTAGTACCACACGGCACATCTCTACACATAACGAATCTCATTATGCCGCACGACATTTTGGATAAAGTTCTGACTGGCTCAGCTAGCTGTCGGCCATGCCCACTTGAGCCACAACTACAAGTTGGCTTAACTGAAAAAGCACTTATGGCCCGCCCAGAAAATACCGTTCCCATTTGAATTCAAAATTCTTGGCTCTTACCTATAAATACAACCCTCTACTCAAGAGAAAGGGGTCTTGAATTCTCTTTCTCTCTCATCATGCTTTCACGCCCACTCCTCACCCCTAAGTCTTGAAGAATGTTATTCTAAAAATATTCTCTAGGCTCTTTCTTTCTCAAAATCCTCCATTTTTTTCCTCATCATTGAAGTGAGACCTTTTGCTCACTTTAAGGTCTCAACTACCCAATATACCATCTATTAACTCACACCCCCAACCTTCTTTTCCCGACCAGTCTCACCCGGGCTCATCCATAGCCGTTTATCCTCATCCAAGCTCAAGACCAAAGGCATAAACTAGTTTCCTTGGGATAGGCTCTGCCTTTATCCCTGAGGGAACCTTTCTGTAGTCAGGATCCCCCCCCCCCCCTTTTGGTTGGATACTGGCTTAAAATCATTTTTAAAAAAAAATAAGAACAACCACTGTGTTGGGTGCGCCATGCCACGCGGCACTCTAATGCGTTGCACAACATAGCACACTCACACTCACGGCGTTCCGGTTAGCTACTATCTTCTTGTCCAAACTGTCTGGATCATAGTCATCATCTGTCAGGCCTGTTTTGTTACTAAAATATCAGGTATCAATGCTTTCAAAGCAAGATCATGTCTACAAGTCATGTTTGGTTTTATAAACAAAGCTTCTTTGATCATTTTAAGTGACTAAACGTATTAAAAGTTGATTTACGTTCATGGCTAGAAGGAATGGTACCCTCCCAACAAATGATCCAGTGACTAAAAGCACTATCTAAAGTTTGTCAAAAACCCTGTGCGTGTTATACAATATGTCGGGTAGTGTTCTGGAACTTAATGATGGCCTAAAAACAGAACAGGTACCCCGCACGGCATACTGTAAAGCCGTGCGCGGTATTACAATATGCTGTGCAGAAATAAACTGAGATCCAGACAGTTTCTGTTAGAAAGTGTTTTCATTCTGCATCATCTTTACCATTCTTGTACAGATAGCACCACGTGCACGTCAACGTGATATATTTCCCATGACCCTTTCCCCTTTACTTGTTTATTAGAGAGTTTGGTTTTCTAAAAGATATTTAAAATTTCCCTTTTGAAAATATTTAGTAGAGATCGGTTTTACCGGACGAGTGAGGTGCTTTTTCATTAAAATCTTTCCCATTCGTAACGTGGCTCCTGAACCCAAAATCTCAACGTTTTCGTTAGATCAAAATGCCTTTTCAAACGGGTTCTCGGTTTCTCGGATCATCCATCTCAAAAAACCGAGTGGCGACTCTTTTGGGCGCGCGCTGGTACGGGGAGCCCACATGATTCCTTTAGTGCAATTAGCTATTACATCTATTGTGACAATAGTGGTGGAGTTGCTAACTCTAAAGAGCCATTGACTCATAAGAAGGAAAACACGTTGAGTGTAAGTATCACCTAATTCGAGAGATCGTTCAGCGAGGTGATGTAGCTGTGTCCAAGATCGCATAGGTCAACAACCTAGCAAATCATTTTACGAACAACTTACAGGCTAAGACTTTTGATAGTCATGTAGAAGGAATGGAAGTGAGATGTGTGGCAGCATGACTTTGAGTTTTAATGGGAGTTTGTTAGAAAAGTATACTTGTCCGAGTTGTTTGGTCTGGCCATGTGGCTCTATCACGTGTCGCTTGACAGCGTGGCACTCGACGATTGTCATGTGTGACGTAAAACCAAGAGGCGATTATTTGTATGGGCGATGATTGGATTGCCTTAAAAGCATTAATTTTTCAAGATGGGAAAGTAAATTCAGAAGAAGGTATTTTATTTTCAAAAAGTCGTGCCATTATTATTATAAGTAAATAAATTAAAGAACTTCTTGTGAATAATTATAAGTTATTTTCATGGTAATTTAAAATCTCTGCATGAAATTCTTAATTTCATGATGAATTTCAAGCACAAAATATCAATCCCAACACTAATATAGTGATGTAGGACAAGATTGGAGAGTTTTTATATTTTATTTTTATTGTTTTAGAATAAGATTTTTACTAGAAATATTTTCATTTAGGTTAGAATTATTATCTTTCCGCATTCGGTTTGATTTTAATTTCCATCTTTATTAGGACTCGTAATCTACAAGAATTAGGATTTTATTTTAATTAATTAGGAATTATATTTTCTTTAATGCCGTTTGTCTTGGCATTATTTGTGATTTCCTTTTCAGTAGAATTTTTAGGGCTAGGGTCTTATAAAAAGGGTTGTAATCTATTCAATTTTTATCAATAATATTGCAGAATTTCTCTCTTTCTTCTTTATGCGCAAGGTTTGCTCGTGGCTACAAGTTGTTTATCTCATTTGGACTAGTACGCTAACTAATTTCTTGTGAATTCCGTTGCGTTATATAATCTTAAATAGTGAAATATAAAATATGAGAAATATAGAATATCAGTTAGATATATCGTTCTATAGAGTTTTGATTGTGTGGAATATGATGATGAAGGAATGTTTTATTACATTCATTAATTAAAAGCCACACACACACACATTTATATATATATATATATATATGCTTGTAACAGTCACGATTCTTTGATAATTGCTCGTCACGTTAATGATTGCTCTCCTTTACAATAATAGAATAATATAGTTACAGAAAGTATAACATAGATCCTGTGTGTGGTGCCCACGTCGAATCTCATACAGATGATCCAAGCTGTTCATTTTGTAGAACATAATTCTTACTCTGCCATCGTGAGAAATCAACTCAATTGGATATCCGTAAGTTCTTGATCTATACATTCAATATTTGGTTTAGAATTCTGAGTCTAATATTCCTAACAAGCCATTGGAAGAATCGATTAAGCTTTTATGCATATTGAATTGAGCTAATTTCTGAATAAAGGCACTTGAAAATTGATTTTCTACAAAATTAACGGCTTGGATAATCTGTGTGGGACCCAAGGTGGGCGACACATGCAAGATCTGTGCATTATCATCTAATACATAATATCGGTACACACAGATTTATCGAGTTATGGGTTTGGCTGATACAGACTGTGTTAATTAATGAGTAGGACCTCTATGTTTATGTAAAAAGCCAAATCATTTGTCATATGTCTTATCATGTACATATATTATTCCTATATGGTAGCACAAGTCTTACATTAGACTTGAATTTGTCTCTACCTTCTTGGATATTGTTAAGTAGTACTAGTCCTTTGATTAGATTTGTGTTTTGGGATTGTTGAAGAACAACATGTAATAATACCAGATGATTAATTTCGTTTTCTTTGGTTTAGGTTCTTATGGTAACTCTTAAGTATTTGCATATTCGCTAATTTGTTATTTGAATGAAGACGAAAAATTAAACAATGATTCAGAGATCGTTGAATAAATAAGAAGAAGCATAAGCTAGCAGGTAGATAGTAACGGTTATCAATGAAGAAAATAATTTAGTCTTACAAGCAAGGGCGGAGCTAGCTGGTAAAAAAATATGTACTCGAAAAGCTTTAAATAAAAATATGGTATATTGTGGTGGCGTGATGTTTCCGATGGAACCTTGAAAGGAGACGCGGTAGGTTGGCTAGCCTTGGTCGTAACCTGCACAAGAAGCAACCGTGTTTGTGCCCAAGCCCGGATGGTGGAGATCCCGGGTAGGCACTCCGACGGTCTAGTCAGTTCAAGAGAAAAGGATTTATCTCGTGTATATTAGGTTTTTTTGTCTCTCTCTCCTTACCTCTGCCACCCTTGCTCCTTATATAGGTCGAGGAAATGTGAGGATCAACCCACATCCGAAGATCGCGTTGATCACCACGCCCCCTCAAATCAAGCAAAAGATCTAGGTCGCCAAAATGGCCTCTACGATTTGCTCTCGTAGTTTAGGGAAGTGATACTACGCCACCTGTCTCCCTATCCAACACTTCCTTTTCTCATCAGGGAATAGGGGTGGTTCGGTGGCTGGGAACCCTGCCGACCAGACCAATCTGGCTGCAACTAGGAATTGTCATGGGTTCGGCACGCCGTCGCCGAATCCATTTCTTGTACCGTATGCAGTCCATCTTCCGCGAGGTGATCTATCCCACGTCATGCTCGGCGAGAATCCGCCGAACGAATCACATGCCGCTCCATCCGCCGAGGGATCTAGACCACATCATGCTCGGCGATAATCTGCCGAACAAATAACACGCCGTCCCATCCGTCTAATGAATCAGTCCAATGGACGGGCATCCCTAGATGCAATAAGCTGAACCCATTGACCGAACCGTATCACCAGGAAAATTGCCGAGCCTCATTCGCCACAATAACCCCTCAACTTCTTCCGTCCTTGGTTAAAGAACGGAGGGAGTTGACCGGCGATCTCCGTGCCCCGGATCTCTTCGAGGAGCTTGCCGAACTTCACTAGGCCGCCACGGGGAGCATGAAAAGACAGTTCAAACTCTGAGAATAATGATGTCTTGCTGCAGAAGGGATTGATGGGATCGTTGGGGATCAGAGATCAAACGGTTGGGACGTGGCGTGGGACGATATAAGGTGACACGTGGCACAAAGGGAGAAACCCATTAGTACGGATAAATGTTGGCCTCCACGTGGCGCAACGGAGATGGACGGCGTGGCGTCGCTTCAGTTCCAACGCGAGACCCTCCAAGTCCCATTTCCCCCCTTTCTACCATTATATAAGAAAGGGGGGAGTGAGGCGGAATCACTTTCCTGCTCTCGCTCTCTCGCTCTAGATCGTCAGAATATTTGCTCTCGCCACCAGCAACCCACCATTGCTCCGCCTCTCTCCGTCGCTCAACGCTAGGATTTTCAGGTATCTCCGCTGCCTTTACTGGTTGTTCTGTCAAATCCCACCACGCTTTAAGGCCCTCATTATGCCAAAATGCCCTTTCTAAAAATCAAAATTTTTCGGGCCATCTTTAGCCATAATCCTTGACCTGGAACCCCCAAGACGGGGGTCCTCGCTGCTCATGGCCCGGCGACCATCCTCTCATCTTGGGAAACCAGTCCCTCGTCTCACTCCGAGGGAGATCTAGATGGATCTCCCTCGGCAGGAGTCAGGTGCAAGAAAGCAGCCGTGCTGAAGTAGGAATTCTCACCCCCTCCCCCTTGTCTTTTTCTAGGTCTTCAGCATGGTGGACTCGAGCATCAACTCTCCAGACGTAGACCCCAAAGCCTATCCAAGCCTGTTGGAGATGATCCAAGGCCTCGGCAAAGGATACAGGAGCTTCGATGAGAGCTCCAGTAACTTCCCCCGGTTCCTTGGATTGCCCATCATCCCAGGAATCCACGTTCCGCTCCAATCGGACGATAGTGCAGTAAGGGGCTCTCAGTTCATCCAGGGGACTTCTTCATGCCAAACCGCCGGAGCGGATGTTGACCAAGAGAGTCTCGCCGAACGGATGGCAGCTGGTGCCCAAGCTGGTACCTCTACATCGTTCGGCGAGCCTCTGAACACATCTGACGTCGAAGGAACAAACGCCCCTTCGAGACCGCCACGGGACGTCGACACTATTCCCCCATTGCCGTCCGGACTTGGTCCAATGCCGTACAACCATTTCTACGGCGACGGACCTGGGGGCTTCACCGAACAATTCCGGACGAAATACTCGATCCCTGACGACGTCCTGGTAGAGAGAGTGACCACCGATCGAATCCCTTTCAGCGAAGATTTCATCATACTCCTGCTTTTCGCCATCACCGGGGGGCAGGGGTAAGGTTTCCAATGAGCCCCTTTCTCCGCTACTTCCTGGCGGATTTCAAACTCGCGCCGATCTAGGTTGCAGTGAACACATGGTGTATACTCTGCTCGACGATAAGGCTGGCCGAGTCGAACAACTTGTCGCTCACATTGGGGGACTTGATGCTGATGTATATGGTGTCAGGAACCCGAAGTACGACAAATACTACCTCACCACCCATCAACATTTTGACCATTTAGTGGACCGCCTCTACGACACCGAGAAGTGGGGGAACGTCCTGGTCAAGGTGTCTGGAAACTTCGAATGGGGTCCTATCAACCCTCTCCTTGACCACTCCTTCCCAACCAGAATCAGATCGGCGATTGAGAGGCCTTATAGAATCCCTCAAGTACGAGGGTTTCCCAGTAACGGGGATAAACCTGGTACTCTCCTTTATTCCATTCGCTTTGTACTTTCCGATTCCTGCACCATTCTAACATTTCATTTGCAGATTGCTCGGCGCCAAACAAAGGACTTCTTGTTACTGGCAAGTGGCCCAACCTAATTGCTTTGCTTCAGTGTGCAAACCGTGACGCTCCGACCCTCCTCGACTATGAGCCGACATACGCCGGGTTCGCTCACCGAAAAGACAAGAGCAAATTGGTACGAAAAACCGTCGACCTGGCCACCGTTGCCGGACAAGCTCTGCAACAGCAATACCAAGCCCAAGATCTCTCTTCAGCCGGGCTACTGGAGCGTAAAAAGCAACCGGACCAAGTCCCAATCAGTCACCCGGAGCAACAAGAACAACCCCCTGCAAGAACTGAAAAAACTCACTCTCGCCGCCGAAGAGATTCAGACTCGGCCGCCGTGGGGGAAGATCAAAGGGCCACAAAAAAGGGCAAAACAAATAAGAACGTGGAGATTCTGTCTGAAGCTGACCCTGCTAACCGAAACGAGCCTTCGGAGGCTTTTCTGCCGGACTTCGAATGTTCGGACGGTCACGTGATATCTGTCGACAATAGCTTGGGGGAAAGCCCTCTCTTAGCCATGACCCTTCTGAGGGGATTAGCCCTCCCGAAGGATATGGAGAATCTGCCAACGGGAAAGGCTAACAACATGGCTGAACTATACCTGTTCCTCGCCAAGGTATGTACCATTCCAACTTGGTCCTTGAAACAACTCCCTTTACCAAATATAAAGTTATTTCTTCTTGCAGGCCGGGTAATGTGCCAGCAAAGCCTTCGGCGACATGGAAGCTCTCCTGGAGACCAGGAGGTCTATGAGGGTGGATCTGCATGCAAAAAGGAGAGAGGCGGATCAATCCGCCAACCGGATTGAAGAACTGGAGGCTCAAATTGCCGAAGCCGAAACCATTCGGCAAGAGAGGGACCGGTTGCTCCTCCAACTTAAGGATGCCAGGGAGGAGAATGACCGACTTAAAAAGGAGAAACAGCAGATGGAGGAGGAGCTCTCGAAAAAGTTGGAGGATGCCGGTGATGCCGGCTACAACAAAGCCGGGGAGTACTACGCGGAACAAGTTCAAAAGCTGGTAGCCAAGGCCTTCAAGGAAGGAGAGTTGAAGGGAACAAACGTCACACACACTTCCTCCTTCCTTCACAGCTATCAGGTTAGCCTGATTACGCCGAGGTTCCCAAGGTTGATCACAGAAGGGAACCTCCAGTGGTGCCACCTCTGGAGCTACCGGAGGTCCAGCCTCAGGAGGATCTACCAAATCCGACCACCGACTCGCAGCCGGACCTCACCGACGCGGCCGACGAATAGATTGCTCCTTTTTT
Source organism: Rhododendron simsii (assembly GCA_014282245.1). NCBI lineage: Eukaryota > Viridiplantae > Streptophyta > Magnoliopsida > Ericales > Ericaceae > Rhododendron > Rhododendron simsii. The sequence continues at coordinate 122,089 of WJXA01000371.1, read as the reverse complement.
TTTTTTTTTTGTTATTGCGTTATTGGAAAAGTAGGGTTTCAGCTAGATGGCCCTTACTTTGTAATGATATTTGAAAGTTGGAAATATTCAATGTTCAGTCTATCGTGTTCAACTGATCACACTTCATGCATGCCAGTTATTGTATTGCACTTCATGCATCAGTTCATGTTTTACACTTCATGCCCATGATTTGAGAGTTCAATACCCAGCTTGCCGTACCCACCACCTTCTTCGGCAGCGCCTTACAAGTGAGTAAGATATGCCGAAGCAAGGTACAGCCGAAGCTGGGAGATGCACCTTTCATGTTACAGAGTTAGTGTCGGAAAAGCACATTGAACTTAAAAGAGACATGGATCATAATGTCTACTGTAATCAAAAAACGAAATCAAACTGCTGAACATTATTCAAAATTGAAACAGAAACGAATATGCAAACATCTGAAAACAACTTAAGCATAAAACTTTCTGAGCAACTGCGCATTCCAATGGTTCGGTATCGCCGTGCCATCCATTTCTGAGAGCTCATAGGAACTATAGCCGACCTTCTTAACCACGCGGAAGGGACCCTCCCACTTGGGCATAAACTTCTTCAGTTCCTTCTTCTGGACCACCTGCCGAAGCACAAGATCATCAATGTTCCTTCTTCTGGATCATCAATGCTACTGATAGGCCGTATACTTGACGTGAGCGTCGTCTCGGAGCTCGTCAAGGTGATCTGATTCGGCGGCTAACATAGCATCATTTGTCGGGACGTCAAAGGTTTTGGTTCGAGCAGTCGGTCGGGTCACCGCCACAGGAAGCACAGCTTCAACACAGAACACCATCGAGTAAGGGGTCCGGCCAGTTCCACGCCGTGGAGTAGTACGATAGCCCCACAGCACATCAGGCAGTTCGGTTGCCCACTTGCCACGTTTATTGACGAGTCGTCTCTTCAACCCGTTGGAAATTGCTTTGCTGGCAGCCTCAGCCTGGCCGTTCCCTTGCAGATAGGAAACGGAAGCCGTCTTCATCTGAACTCCCCGTTTCTTGTACATAGCCTTGATAGCGTCGGCTACGAATTGGGTACCATTATCAGATACAATGGCATAAGGAACCCCGAATCTCGTGAAGATTTGCTTCAAAAGAAAACTTTCCACATCGGCGGCCGAGACTGTTATGAGCGCCTTGGCTTCCACCCACTTGGTATAATAATCCGTGGCAGTGATGATGTGAGTGAAACCACCGGGGGCTTTGGGCAGTTTACTGATAATATCTACTCCCCATTGGGCAAAGGGCCAAGGGCTAGAGATAGGCTGCAAAGGCAGGGTCGGCTGGTGGAGGAGAGGAGAGTGTTTCTGGCATGATTCACATCGCTTGGCATACTTGGTGGCTAAATGCACCATCTTTTTCCACCAGTAACCCTGAGAAAGGACACGATCTGCCAAGGATCGGCCCCCGGTGTGGCAACCTGCACTCCCGCCGTGGAGTACATGAAGGATGCCTGGAATTTCTCGCTCATGGACTACACGAAGGTCTGGACCCGTGTACGACCGTCGATATAAGACATCTGAGGGATCGAGGAAGCAAGAGGCAGACTGGCACCGAATCTTGTGGGCGTCCTTGCGGTCGGCGGGAAGCGTACCGTGCTTTAGGTAAGCAACGAGAGGATCCATCCAGCTTGGTTCCAATTGGATGTTCATCCCTACAAGTGATGCCTGAAAGCTCGGTGAAGGGATCTCCCCGAGATTTATCATCCTACTGCCGTCGTACTGGGCGCAGACGGCTCCAAGACCGGCCAGAGCCTCGGCATACGAGTTTAGGTCTCGACCAACGTGATCAAAAAAGACATTCTGAAAGGAGCTGACCAAGGTGATTACCTCAGCCATATACTTGTTCATCTGCGAATCCTTCGCTCCGTAGTTGTCATTGAGCTGGTTGATAACCAGTTGAGAGTCGCTATAGGCTTGGACTTCTTCGGCGCCCATATGCCAAGCAATCCTAAGCCCGGCAATTAGGGCTTCGTATTCCGCCTCGTTATTGGTGGCAGGGAAGCCAATGCTAAGGGCATGCTCATGCATTGTCTCGTTCGGCGAAACCAACACAACCCCGGCTCCAGCACCCCGATTATTGGATGCCCCATCTACATGAAGACGCCAAGCATGGCCAGTGAATAATTTCGCTCGATGAGGCGGGATGGGCCATTTGGTGATGTACTCGTCGTGGGCTGGATGGCTCAACCGAGGTCTTTCGTCCGTCGCGTCTGCAACGTCCACCAAAGCCGGATCATCTACCTCATCCAAGGGTACCCCTGGAGAGAACTCGGCGACGAAATCTGCCAGCACTTGCCCCTTGATCGCCGTTCGCAGTTGATACCGAATGTCGAAATTGGCCAGCTCGAGGGACCACTTGCATAGCCGATTTGACAAATCTGCCTTCAGGAGAACAGTCTTCAACGGATACTCGGTGACGACCACGATAGTAAAACCCTGAAAGTAAGGCAAGAGCTTCCTCTTTGTTGTGACCAATGCGAGCGCCAGCTGCTCTATTGGCAAGTATCAGGCTTCGTCAAGTTCCGAGCCAACCATGAAGAATCGAGTACCATCCTCGTTGATTGGTACTCGGACCAGGTCCTCCACTGCTTTTTTTTCGACTGGTTTGCCGATCTCATCCGGGCCTTGTAACGCTTCATCCACATCCTTGCCGTGGACTTTCTCTTCTGTTAACTCAGGGACTTCAACCCAATGAACTTCCTCTGCTCTACCACTGCTGCCAACGGAGTTAACAAAGCACTTTTTGGAAACCATTTGATCGCCCCTAATGATTTCTTGCTGCCCAAGCTTGCCTATAAACCGGATGCACTGGTGGAGTGTTGACGCGACAGCCTTCATGCCATGCAACCAATTGCGACCCAAGATTGCATTATATGGGCTCGGCAAACTAACCACAATGAAATCGTCCAGCTGCATCGATCCGGCAAATACTGGAAGCACTATTCGGCCAAGTGGATATACCGGAGTCCCGGTAAATCCAACAAGAGGGGCATCCACCAGGGACAACTGATCCCTTGAGAAGCCAAGAGCTTTGAATGCAGAGTAGTAGAGAATCTCTGCCGAGCTTCCTTGATCGACCAACACCCGGCGAACCATCTTCCGCCCTACAGGAATCGAGAGGACCAAGGCATCGCTATGAGGCAATGACAACCCCTCCATGTCCTTCTCAGTGAATGTAATCGCCCAGGTTTGACGAGCCTCCATTTACGTTTCAAAGACGGTTGTAGCACCATCACCTCAGGTAACGGATGATACAACTCGTCATGAAGTTTGTTGGCGCGGCTCCGATCCATAGGACCGTGAATGCATTGGACCACACCGTCCAGGGCTCAGATCTGTGGCTGGATCCCCGCGTCAGGCGACTTATTCTTGTCTATCCACCGATCCATCCTCCCTTGCTGTTCAAGCTCTTCGAGATAGAATTTAAACGGCTGGCATGCCGTTGTATAATGCCCCTGCTCATTGTGATACGAGCAGTATACTCTCTAGTTTGGTTCCCGCCCATCGGCGGTTCCTAGCTTCTCCGCTTCCCCCGTTGGCCATCGAAATCCTGGTAGGCGTCCGCATTCACGGAGCATGAGATAGATCGGCTCTTTGAAATAAGTGCTGATGGCGAGGTGGTCGCGTCCATCACTCCACAGTCTGTCCCATGATTTGCCGCCTCCCCTATTTCTGCCGAACCCATTGCTCTCCTTCTTGGCAATGCTGTTTACCTGTTTCTTCACCTCTTTAACTGTCGGTCTAGCCAGATCGGCTACCTCTGCAACCCCAGAGCCACTGATGTATTCTTCAAGTTCAATATATCGGGCAACAGTTTGCATCAAATCCGACATATCGTTCAGCGGCCGGAGCATTAATTCTTTGGAGAGATCGGATGTCCGATCTAGACCACGCTTGAATGAGGTAGCCGCCGTCTTTTGGTCGCAATTTTCAACCAAATTGTACACATTGTAGAAGCGATCCAAGTAGTCCTTCAACGACTCACCGATCCCTCTCCTCAAGTCCGTGAGTGCCTCGACCGTTTTCGGCCGCCGATTGCTCGCGACAAAACGGGAGGTGAAAGAACGCTCCAACTCGCCGAAGCTGCTGATTGATCCGGGTTTAAGTTGCGTGTACCAGAGCATGGCAGCATCTGGGAGGCTCAAAGAAAAAGTTCGGCACATCATTGCCTCGCTAAGTCCGCAGAGTGCAGCCATTGATCTGAACTGTTGCACGTGGGTCGGTGCATACGACTTGGGGTTGTAGGTATTGAACTTCGGGACCTTGAAGTTGATCGGTGGAACCTCTTCCATTATGGCCTTCGAGAAAGGTGACCCTACCTCTCCAGCCATTGTTATCACTGTTCCTTTTCCGCTCGGCGGAATTCCTGCCGAAGTGGTAACATAAACCTCATGGATAGCGTCCCTTGAGCATTTGTCCGACATTGGTTCTTGAAATCCCCGCCCGCCGACGCTCGGCTCCGGAGAACTTCGTTTCCTAGATTCCATTCCGCGGGCCTTCCTGGGGAGGGGTTCCATGGGTGGTTGTGTCATCTGATAGGCGGTCCTCTCTTCAGTTCGGGTGTTTACCACGGTTAGAACCCTCTCGTCATTGCTGACCTCACACCTTTCATCCGGCAGTAGCCCCTGGCTATCCTTCCAAACATGGTTTGGACCAGCAGAACCCGTTGGGTGCCGCTGGGAACGGTGCTCAGAATGCTCCGGAGATAATCGGCGGGGATTAGCCATCCCTTTCCTTCGTCCGTCATTGCGTTGATCCTCAGCCCTGGCTGGGGATCGACCATCTGGCCGATCCTGAAGTCCTGAGGGGTGGCTATTGTGGGAGTTCACATTATTCCTTAAGTCACAGGTCCGGGGCGCCACCTCGGATGGCGTTCGGCCGTGGAATCTGGTGCAGGCGCTAAAGGCCGTGACACTTGTTTCAGGAAGTGGCGCTCGATGGGTATCACCGGACCGACCGCTATGAGAGGGTGTCCGGTGACTGGACTCCAAATGAATGCGTCCGCTAGTATCTATACGACACAGCGGGCCGACCCTTGTAAAGGTGGAGGCCCGAGCTGTGTCTGTAGTTCGAACCGGATGGGCTGTACTCCTTCGACGCCATCCCCTAGATCTCGAGGAGGGAGAAGCATCCCAATGCGTTTGGAGTTCTTCCACCTGCGTTCTCAGCCGCAACAACTCCTCCCCCATACTCACCGGGAGACCTGGCGGAGGGGGTGGAGGTGGAAGGAGGCTAGCTGTCGAACGGTTAACCCCATCGATGTGGAACGATGTTGCTCCCATAACTTGGTCACTCGTTCCAGCTATGGTCGAGCCTGTAATCATGGTACCATCAGGCCCCCTAGGGTTACCCAGAAGCCCTAGGTCCTCCCGTACCTATTGCATCGTTGGGGAGACCTGGGGAGCTTGAGGGTTCATGAAGTGTGCAAGGCCAAGCCGTCGTCCGTTTGCGCCAGTCATCCTTGGATATAGTGGGAAAAAGGGGAAAGGTTCCGGGAAGGGGATGTCACCACAAGATCCTGAAGAAAAGGAAGTCTCCCCAGCGGAGTCGCCAATTGTGGTGGCGTGATGTTTCCGATGGAACCTTGAGAGGAGACGCTGTAGGTTGGCTAGCCTTGGTCGTAACCTGCACAAGAAGCAACCGTGTTAATGCCCAAGCCCGGATGGTGGAGATCCGGGGTAGGCACTCCGACGGTCTAGTCAGTTCAAGAGAAAAGGATTTATCTCGTCTATATTAGGTTTTTTTTGTCTCTCTCTCCTTACCTCTGCCACCATTGCTCCTTATATAGGTCGAGGAAATATGAGGATCAACCCACATCCGAAGATCACGCGTTGATCACCACGCCCCCTCAAATCAAGTAAAAGATCTGGGTCGCCAAAACGACCTCTACGATTTGCTCCCGTAGTTTAGGGAAGTGATACTACGCCACCTGTCTCCCTATCCAACACTTCCTTTTCTCATCAGGGAATAGGGGTGGTTCGGTGGCTGGGAACCTGCCGACCAGACCAATCTGGCTGCAACTAGGAATTGTCATGGGTTCGGCACGCCGTCGCCGAATCCATTTCTTGTACCGTATACAGTCCATCTTCCGCGAGGTGATCTATCCCACGTCATGCTCGGCGAGAATCCGCCGAACGAATCACATGCCGCCCCATCCGCTGAGGGATCTAGACCACATCATGCTCGGCGATAATCCGCCGAACAAATAAAACGCCGTCCCATCTGTCTAATGAATCAGTCCAATGGACGGGCATCCCTAGACGCAATAAGCTGAACCCATTGACCAAACCGTATCCCCAGGAATATCGCCGAGCCTCATCCGCCACAATAGCCCCTCAACTTCTTCCGTCCTTGGTTAAAGAACGGAGGGAGTTGATCGGCGGTCTCCGTGCCCCGGATCTCTTCGAGGAGCTTGCCGAACTTCACTAGGCCGCCACGGGGAGCATGAAAGATGGTTCGAACTCTGAGAATAATGATGTCCTGCTGCAGAAGGGATTGATGGGATCGTTGGGGATCAGAGATCGAACGGTTGGGACGTGGCGTAGGACGATATAAGGTGACACGTGGCACAAAGGGAGAAGCCCATTAGTACGGATTAACATTGGCCTCCACGTGGCACAACGGGGATGGACGGCGTGGCGTCGCTTCGGTTCCAGCGCGAGACCCTCCAAGTCCCATTTCCCCCCTTTCTACCATTATATAAGAAAGGGGGGAGTGAGGCGGAATCACTTTCCTGCTCTCGCTCTCTCGCTCTAGATCATCAGAAATATTTGCTCTCGCCACCAGCAACCCACCATTGCTCCGCCTCTCTCCGTCGCTCAACGCTAGGATTTTCAGGTATCTCCGCTGCCTTTACTGGTTGTTCTGTCAAATCCCACCACGCTTTAAGGCCCTCATTATGCCAAAATGCCCTTCTAAGAATCAAAATTTTTCCGGCCATCTTTGGCCGTAATCCTTGAAAGTTTACTCAAAATTTTCTTTGTTTGCGTTGTCAAGGTGTGTGCCAATTATATATGCTCTAGGCACCACACCAGAGTTTGAACTTCTTTAGCACCATTTTGTGTTTCCCTTTTTCTCCAAAAACCTCTCTCTCTCTCTCTCTCTCTCTCTCTCTCTCTCTCTCTCTCTCTCTCTCTCCCATATTTTGGCATAATTTTTTTTTTAGCTACAAAATAACATTTTATTAGGGGGAGGGAAAAGGTATCCAACCAAAAGTTGGAACCAAAGCAAAGGGACGAGCCCAATGCAACACTTGAGGGCCTAAGAAGCCCAGATATACAATAAACAGCACAAAAAATCTAAAGGGCCAAAAAACCCAAATACAACAATGACAGCCCAACTCAAAAGAAAACCCTAAACCTAACCCAAGAGCCGCCTCCTTCCGCCAAAAATAGAGCAACCACCATCGCCAAATTTCACCACCGACATCCACCAAGCCACCGCAAGCCACCCATGGTAAAGAAATCCGAAACCAGCAAACCCAAACTGCCGCGGAAGCTGCACCATGCCGTTAGGCGAGAACCGGGCAGCCCAACAACGGTCACGACGGGAGCCAATGCCGACGACTCCATCAAAACTCGAAAGGACCCTAGTTGTTATGCAAAAATCAGAGGACCCTGCAGCACCTCCGACCGAGAACAAGCGGGCCGATTAACGGCCAAGGAAACAGAAGCAAAACAGCTAGTTGGGTTAAAAAAAAAACAAATTTGAGACAAAGAAGACGAGAAAACGAAGCCATACCAGACGGAACAGATCTTACTAAAACCACTCTCTGGCTACCGAGAAACCCCAATGATGATCCGCCAGTCGAAATCAACACACGAAAGACGAATCTGGAGAAGCCCACCCGTAGATAGCCACAAGCTCCAGCAAACGACCAACACCACCACCACCAAAGACCACCATCGCCGCCACCTTGCTATCATGCCATTCAATTTTGTGAATAAAGAAAAAAGAGGGTTAAAACAAAGTGGAAGTGGAGGAAGAGGAGAAGGCAGAGAGGGACAGATAGGGTGGAAGAGAGGTAGAGAGAGATTGAGGAGAAGAGCCCTGAGGAAGGAGGGGCAACGCCTCCCCCTCAGCTGGCAGCCCATTATAGTGCATGTGAAAAACATATAATGTAATTCATAAAAAGATTGATTTCCATACTTGTATAAATAAGTTACGGATTAGTCCTTATCTCTATTGAAGCTACTTGTTAATTTTATTTTGTGATGGTGCTCAACAAGAGGGAAAGCAGAATGCAGTAGCTCCCCCTCTTAGTGATTTGAAGTTATGTCGTATGTAAAGGAAGAAAACTGGATGTAAGGGTTCCCATGAATCCAATGGTGTCACCTTCATATGCAAATCCTAGCTCCACCTTGCTTACAAGCCCACAAATAAACAAGAAGATAATTTTCACATCTTAATATCTTGTCATAAAAATTTTGCCCTCTGTACCAATGCAATAAAAAATTTCCTTGCGAATGTGTAATTATTTGGTCCACCAACAACGTAATCTATAGAAGATATCAATTTTTTTCATACCAACCAAAAGATGTCATTTATTTAGACATAAGTTTCAAAATCATACAAATAAAAATAAATTAGAAGACGCAGAAGTTTTTCCAATATATCTGTAATACTAAAAATAGAATAGTATAATGGGACGGATGGAGAATATTCTAAATCTCACTCGTAAGTTTGTTCAAAATTGTAGATGACATAATTATGAAAGCATGGTAGACCATAAGTTTTGGAGTTTGTTTTTATTACAAAATGAAGTGCCAAAATCATTTTATTATTTCCAAAATCACTCCCAATTTCAACTGTGCCCTGGACGGATGTTGAGTGCACTATAGTAGTTTGATAATGGAAAATAATTCAAACTCGTTTGGAACATGACCAACCTAAACTACTTTTTGGGTCCAAATCAAACTAGGTAAAGCTTGGCTTTTTCCCCACCTCTGCAAAAATAGTGCAAGATATAATCGGAAACCTGTAGTAATCACAAGCTTTTGCCAATTGGCATTGTACCTAATTGAAAACGTGGGGCACCATTTATCAAATGCATCAACATTGAACTGTCGATTAATTCCGTTACGCGTGATAAAAGATGATATCCCACTTGTGATGTGATCGATTGTATTATCCGCAAAAATGAAGAATAGTATACTTTCAATTGAAGACCTTAATTTTGTACTGACTCGACATACACGATTCTTTTCAAAGCGCACTTTTCTCAACCAACATGTTTTTTCTCAGTGTTTCGGTTCAGGACCGTTCTAGTATGTGCCGCACTCACTCAAAACTGTCCCAATAAAAAGTTTCCAAATCCTTTAGTTATAGACAAATGAGTTTTTTGAAAACAGAAATATATAACCTAATTCTGAAAAATAAAAAATAAAAAATGGTACTTTAGAACCATAGAAAGGATAAGGTCAACTAGGACTTTTTAATGAGGCTTTGTCTTGTGAATGTCTATTTGTAGCCCACCCCATCTTATCGTCCAATGTTCCATTTTTTCTGTAAGAAATACAGGCCTTTTGTCATGGTCTGGACCACAAAACCACTTGTCAAAAGTCTCTTTCATGGACCACAAAACAACTTAGGCTCTTTTATTCTCTTTGTGACAGCCTAGTTTACCCGAAGATAATAAGTTGAATAAAAATTGGGGTCACCCAAACAGAACGTTTCGTGTAATTCACCTCGTGCCACCTAGAATAGAATGGATGCCCTTGGCGTTGACTATCAAAGTTCAAAACCCTAGATGAGTCCTTGCACCATCTTATAATAGATTGTCATTTGCCTTCCACCATTAGACTTGCTCAACCAAATATGATCCTTTCAAATAAAAACCACAGACTAGGAGCTAGCATTAAATTTAGAAACTCCATGTTAAGTATAGCAATTGCAATCCGGGGGAACTAAAAATGGAGTTTCGTGCCTTTGAAAAGTTTTATGCATTTATTACTTAAAAGTTTTAAATATAGCAACCGCAATCGCTGAACTTATTTGGCCCTTTGGTGCATCGTGGTTGATTTGCAGTCCTTGGATTCGTTCACTAATGTAGTGTCACGTTGGGGTGAAAATCTCCACAATATATGGACACGGAAGATCCGCAGGGTGTCCAAGTCCAATTACTACAGAATAATACTATAGGTCCTTCATCATCCATTGCTCAAACCTCGCCAGCACATCCCCTTGCCCGTATATTAGTAGTAGAAAAAGAAGTTGTCTTGTTAAAAAAAAAAAAAGAACAAGATCTTTGGCAGCCGAAAATAAATAACTCAGGTACTTGGCTGAACGTATAAGGATTTGGGGTTCAACAGATACATGGAAATTGGAAAAGGCCACCGACAGCCCCACCAGCTATTGCACGTGACTTGATAGATGACAAAAAGGAAAATCCGAAGGATATATGCCTCACGATAGGTCACAAACCGTTGTGCGTTGCTTAGTTGCGCAAACCTGAAAATTCACAGTACAAATGAAAGCATAATTTCCAATACATGATTAATGATTTTAATATTTTATCAATCAATATACATGACAGGATTGACATCTACGACACCATGCAACACGAAAGCTAGTGGCAACTCCACGAATTTGTAATATGGTGTTTAAAAATTATCTTAACTCTACTAGTTGATCTATTAACTAATAATATAAGTACAAAATGTCATCTATTTGTATAAATAGTGCGGTAAAAAAAATAACTTTTATTCTAAAAAAAAATTAACTACGAGGCGAAATGATAACTTAAAAATATATACTTGTTTTTTCAACAAAAAATTATTTTTTTTAAAAGTTGTCGTATTGCGTTGTAGATAGTGTTTCAAGAAGGGAGGAATATAGATATATCAGTCCACTTCTTATAAGGGCGCCCTTACCGTACTACGGTAAGGGCTTTTCCCTTTCTTCCCTTTTCCAACCAAATTTCGATGATCCGAGCCATTCAATGTGTTCAGAACATGATTTTAAGGGTACTCGTGAGAAATCAACAAAAAAAATAAAGACCGGGAAGGGCTTGATTTGAGCAGTTTTTATTTGAACCATTCGATAAAATACAAACAAAAAATTATCAGATCAAGCCCTTTCCGGTCTTTTTTTTGTTGATTTCTCGTGTGTACCCTTAACATCACGTTCTGAACACTTTGAGCGGCTTGAATCATCGCAAATTGGTCGGGAAAGGGGCGTCCTTATAAGAAGATTTGTGTGTGTATATATATTTACAGTTGTTCTAGATGAGATCTCATATTTTGTGCCAATGTTAACGTGGATTAATCTTCTAAGGGAAAATTTCATGTAGGCACCCGACCTTTCACACAAATCACACATAAGCACCTGACCTTTCTTAAATTTCATATAAACACCTGAACTTTTTAAAAATTCATCAATTCAACACCTGACCTTTATTAAATTTCATATAAACACCTGAACTTTCTAAAAACTCATCAATTTAACACCTGACCTTTATTAAATTTCATATAAACACCTGAGTTTTCTAAAAACTCATCAATTCAACATCTACCATCACCATTTCGTCTAAAACCAAACAGGAAAAAAGTTAAGTGCTCCAATTTTTTATTTGTTTGAACCAGTGCGAAGATCTTATTTTTCTGATCATTTTATGTAAAGAATCATAATTAATTTTTTACTCTAAAGCTCTTGTTAGTCTGCCTTAAGAAAGTCATAGAATCAAATATCTCTTAGGGCTAACTAACGAAAGCCTTAGAGTCAAAAATTAATTATGATTTTTTAGAATAAAATGATCAGAGAAATAAGATTTTTGCACCGGTTTAAACGGATTGAAAATTAGAGCAATTAATTTTTTAACCATATTTTTTAATATATAAACGATCTATACATGGTTGAAAAATTAATTACTCTAATTTTCAATTCGTTTGAACCGATATGAAGATCTTATTTCTTTGATCATTTTATTTGGCTCTCGTTAGTTGACCCTAAGAAATATTTGATTCTACGACTTTCTTAGGGCTGACTAACGAGAGTTTTAGAGTCAAAAATTAATTATGATTTTTTAAGATAAAATAATCAGAAAAATAAGATCTTCACACCGATTTAAACAGATTGAAAATTGGAGTACTTAATTTTTTAACCATATATTTTTAATATATAAATGATCTATACATGGTTGAAAAATTAATTACTCCAATTTTCAATCCGTTTAAACCAGTGCGAAGATCTTATTTTTCTGATCATTTTATTCTAAAGAATCATAATTAATTTTTGATTCTAAGGCTTTTGTTAGTTAGCCCTAAGAGATATTTGATTATACGTCTTTCTTAATTCTAACTAATGAGAGCTTTAGAGTCAAAAATTAATTATGATTCTTTAGGATAAAATAATCAGAAAAATAAGATCTTAGTACTGTTTCAAACAAATAAAAAAATCGAAGCACTTAATTTTTTTTCCGTTTGGTTTTAGACGAAATGGTGATGGCAGATGTTGAATTGATGAGTTTTTAGAAAGCTCAGGTGTTTATATGAAAGTTAATAAAGGTCAGGTGTTAAATTGATGAGTTTTTAGAAAGTTTAGGTGTTTATATGAAATTTAATAAAGGTCAGGTGTTGAATTGATGAGTTTTTAGAAAGTTCAGGTGTTTATATGAAATTTAAGAAAGGTCAGGTGTTTATGTGTGATTTGTGTAAAAAGTCGGGTGCCTACGTGAAATTTTCCCATCTTGTAAAATCCTTTTGAACCATATTGTAGCGAGTATGTTGGGGCTGGCCTTCTCGAAAATATATTGTTCTTCAGGATTGACATGATGAGATTTTCTATCGTAGTCTTAAATTCGAAAGAATATTATTCAAGGTAACGGGGTTTGTAATGTAGTTGAATTTTTTTAAAGCTTTGTCCATAATTCTATGAGCTAACTAGATAAAAAATAATAATAATACATTTATTGTCATAAATGCAAAATTAATTCATTTAGACCATCGATAATAGAGATGGAGAGAGAACGCAGAGCATAATGCTTACACCAATAGATTCTTCTTTTTTTTCTTTCCTTTTCAATTTCTTTATTATGATTATGAGTTTTATATGAAGTTATGTGTTAGGTATTCAAATATGAATTACGTAGATTGATGGGCTGTAATTGGATTGTGATTGAGTGTTCAACTGGTTTTGGATTGGTTGTTCAATTCTTTCTGGGTTAGGTATTCAAAACTAGTAGAATTGAGTGTTCATTACTCCCTCCGTCCCTTTTTAAGTGTCCTGTTTCGTAATTCCAACTTATTAAAAAGACATCATCATTATACCTTTCACATCAACTTTTTCCTCTACTTTCCTTACTTACCCATCATTATTACACTTTTACTCACTAACTTTTCAAAATGGAATCTACTTTTAGGGGCAAAATAGACAATACACCAACTTTTACCCACTAACTTTACAAAATGGACACTTATTAAGGGACAGCCCAAAATGGAATACAGGACTCTAAAAAAGGGGACGGAGGGAATAATATTTAAGTTAGATGTTCAAAGAAAGGCTAGACCATAATTTTTACATATATTCTAAGAAGAAAAAAAAATTTGTTTAGGTGTTTAGTTGACCATGGAAGGTTGAACATAGATATGCCTCTGACGAAAGTAAACTTTTCTTGTTGTAACTCAGCTTTAATAACATGGCCATGCATTGCGGAGCGCCAAAAAAAAAAAAAAAGGCCATGCACTTGTCTTAAACGGAATAAACCACATGATCTGATCAACACATGAATAAAAGAAGTCCGTTTCCTATTAACTAAAACTTCAAAAATTAAAATAGAGTTTTGAGATGTTTCACCTCGTAGAATCACACACAAGAACTGCTAAAGACGGTTGCTGAAAGTTACGTCGTCACAAACATTTGCTTCTCAAAAGATATGCTTTACTTCAGACAATGACCTGCAATCAAACTTAATGTTACGGAGTTCATGGTTACCAATCCGTTCTTACTTCTTAGGGATTGGTACTGTTTCCATGAAAATTCCTATCGTCAGTAATCCGCAGGTTGTAAAATAAGTTGCAAAACGAGTCTATGCGGTACTCTCTTTGGTAAGTGGATGAATTATGTAATTTTTTCTTTAAGTGAATAAAATGATTTCCTCCATTCGGTTTTCGCTGACCTCCGTGGGAGCATCTAAATACAATACCTCGACAAATATATCATATGCATTATAACGTTCAGTGTATGCTTTAATAACCACCAGACTCTATGGTGAGTCTCATCCACTATATCAAAAAAGTTGCTGGGTGAAAGAAGCAATGGAGGAGAGCACAAACAATTTTACAATTTTTGAGAAAACAACCCCTCACAGTCCATATTTGCAAGAAAACTTAATAAGGGTACATCAAGTTGAGCGAAGGGGAGGAGAATCCAACCAATGATAAAAAAATAAAAAAAAATCCAAATGGGACAAAGCTCAATCACATCCAAAGGGCCAAGCCCATAAACACCTAAAAGGGCAAAACCCAGCCCAAGAACCTAAGCCTAACCCTACACTTGCCGCCAGCCTAACCACCACCCAGCCGCCGACACCACCACCACCACCAGAAAACATAACAAACAGCCCACGCTGCCGCGACACCCACGAGATGCCGGTCCCCTGGGAAATCCACCAAGGCACAGCCGAATTGGTCCTCACAAATGGTTGAGAAAAGCCGGCAACTAAGCTCCCATAAGCTGCCGCAAGCCGCCGCTTTGAAGTCACACACACCGCCACTCCACCAGACCTGCAACCACATCGACGGCAAACGCCTGCCGCAAGGCCTCTGCACGCCATTAGGCCCAAACCAATAAAGCCCAGGAACAAGAATCGGCGAGAGACCTCGCAACCACATCCTCCTTGCCACCAATACAGCTAGCCGTTAGGACAACCGGTTACACCCAACAGTTGTAACCGGCGGGCGAAGCGGAGGAAGAGGAGACGCGGCTGAGGGAGGGGAGAAAACGGCTAGAAGAGAAACGGTGAGACAGCAAACACAAGGAGGGAGGAGCTCCCGGGGAGGAGAACGGAGCACGCCAAACCCACCCCCCCCCCCCCCCCCCCCCCCCCCAGGCTGAAAACCCTAGCCGGCATAAAGAATGTAGAGAGAGGTTGGAGCGTTTCCAATTCTAGAGAGAGAGAGAGCCTATGGTACAATTTCCATAAACAGTTATCACCATATTTGCATCTTAATCCAGCATCAATCCACCACCAGCCTTAAAAGGCCATTGGTATCCAGTTAGATCCCACAAAATAAAGAATAAATGACAATAAGAGGAAAACAAACATGCGTAGAGCAGCGCACACGGTCACTTGAGGTCCTCCATGAAACACAACCCAACCTCTAGAATAGGGCCCAAGGGTTAGACTCTGATGGTCCACAATTTTTGCCTGAGCTTCATTTTGGGGTCAAATGTATATCCAACTTAAACTTGTAAAGCACAATATATTTCTACCAGTCAAGAATATGTAAATTCAACGATATACAACATAAATATATACATATGTGTATATACATTACATTGATGTTGGTGCTATGAAGTTATCTAACCACCCACCCAGGTGTAGTCTGTCCAAGTAGCATCACCAAGAGGCAAGGCAAATGAGACCCGTTGGATATTTTAGCTTGCAGGAACACAATTTTGAATTTCCAAAAGCTTAGACAATTGGTTAGGGCACTTTACCTATCTGTGTTTAGACTAGTTACATGTAACTAGTCATTGGAAGCTCGGCAAATGTTGTCAATAATGTAAAGACAACCAAGAATTACCACAAATTATTATTATAATTTGCAATAAAATTTAAACACAGACTGAATCACGTAAAGCTTAATGATTGTATAAACCCAAATCAAAATCGCAGAATATAATTTCTGGAAACATTTAGAGTGATTCAATTAGTGCAATAGAATCCTCATGAGTCTCGAATCCGCAACAATGAAAGGGGAAGGAACTTATATCACATGCAACAATAATGTCTTCAATGCAGATTTACAAGAACTCTAAAATCCTAATTACATCAACTATAATCTTGATGACTTACCTTACTGAAGGCACAGTGAGGTTACAATCACGTTTGGCAGAAGTCGACAAGATGTATCAACCCAAGTACAAATAGCACCCGTCATAGGAAAAAAATTCAGGCACCTTGTAAATTTTGATTAGATGCTTCCTTCTACGAACAGGAAATCCTGGAGTTCATGCAGTCCCACTTACCCGGACATGGAATGGGGGTCCGCGACAGAAGATTGGCTCATCAGGAGAATTAGATCTCGCACGAGCCCTAAGAAGGTCATTTGCATCATCAATCACAGCAGCTGCTAAGAGAGTGTACTCGCCAGGAACCAGGAAATACAGAGAGAACGAGTGTTTGATTTCCTGAAGAGGAGGGACCTCCACGGAGACACTATTCAGAACACCTGCCAAAAGTTCAGACATTATTACTTAACAATAACAAAAATGTTGCCTGCATTCATTTCGAGGGTTGGAAAATACATTTCTGTCCAGTAAAACTAGTCAGGAATCATTTTAATTAGTTTCAAAAAATCACATAAGCATTATCATATCATCACCCCTGTACAAGAGAGTTATCAAAATATTAGTTCAACGTGAAAAATACTGGCTACTATCCAAAGTGCTATGTTGCCTGAACTCAGGTGAGGTGTCGGCTATGGGTATGTTTCTTTAAGGGTCCGATTCATCTTAATTCTAACTCAAAGGACCCAAATTCAGGTTTTATGTTTCTTAAATACTTTTATCCTTCTTTGGGTAAATCGTTGCTTACAAACTCATATAGAGAAAATTTTGTGCATAGTCGGCTCGAGAATAAACAAAACTACATAGGCCTGCTTAGGGTGCTGAAATAAGCATGTCCGGCCAGGCACATACCCCACATGGCCTATACCCTTACTACGGTGTCGAGTGTCTGACTTGGGTACTACAAATCTAGAATAGTCCATATAGAATCCAGACAAGCCACATAACTAGAGACGGATGATATATACAGACTGTCCGCTTTAAGCCTCTCACATTCCCTTCTTCGTCTTTTAGCCTCTCACAAGGCAGGCATGAGAAGCTAGAAGTGGAATGTGAACATCATATACGAGTAAAAAATACTGAGAGTTTCCCATATTCTAATGGATAACTGAACATTGAACAAACCTGCCCACAAGACCGTTGCCTTGTTGCTCTCAATGCAGTTCTCTCCAGCAACGTCTCTGCACGCAATGCTGAGACTCATTCTTATCATTTCCTTGGTGTTATTGCGGACCAAAACTTCCATAGGAGTCATGTCATGCGCCAAAACAGAACCTTTAGATGAAGGGGAGTGAACTTGATTATGGAAGTCTTTATTTGGGCTTAGTTTGGCACGTCGATTACAATTCTCAGCAAGCCTAAATCCAAATGTCAATGGATCTGGTAGCAGGACATCCATAACGGATGTCTGAAGGGCTGCCTGTATTGCATCCTTAATATTCAATTCTCCAGAGCTGTTCCGTCCAGATTGCCACCTTACTTTAATTCGGGAAATCAAGTTCTTGATAGAAGCATTGAGTTCAGCCTTGGCATTCTTCTCTGAGAAACTCGAACTTCTACTTGTGGTGGACCCATTCTGGGAATCCTTCACAAAGAAGGATCCGTCTAGAATTGGCAACTTAAAATGCTCTAAAGGTATTAGTACCCTTGCAGTGTAATCCCTGTCGATTCTTGTTTTAGGGTAGCCAAACTCAGCCGTATGACAGTCTACACAAGAACTATGCTCAACACTAGGTTTCTCCAGCTGGACAGAAACGCTAATCTCAAACACAACATCAGTAGGGTTAGAGAGCTCAAGTTCAAGAAAGCGTAGTCCCCAACTCCCCCTGTACGGGTCAATCTTAACTAAACTATCAGTTTTGTTTTCCGATGAATTCAGACTCATTACATCTTCAGACGAACCATTTTCCACATTAAGCAATTTCAGAGGAATCTCGCCAACACGTGCAGGAATTTCCATTGACAGCAAACGAGCCTTCACAAAGGACAAGCCTTGCAAAACACAAATATTTAAGGGAACAACCAGGCGCCTACCTGGGGGAACAGAGGGCCCATCTGTAGTTGGTCCTCCAGAACTCACTGATGACCCTGAGCATGAAAATTAAAATGAGTAGCCAATAGGAACAAGCTTATTTTCACAACATCATTTGCCAAAAAGCTATTTACGGTTCAAGCTATGCTGTGCCAAAAAAAAGTGCTGCAAAAGCCATGAGTAATTCACAACCTAGATTCATGAGTATTGTCAATAATGAGAAGAACAAACATGATGTCTCAGTTTAGGAATAAACAATGGAATCCCCTAAGATAAAGGAGAGACTTTATATTAGGCCCTTCCGACTTTTTAGGCGCGATTATCAAGATTTATGGAATCTTGACAAATTGATGAAATGGGAGCATTTAAAAAATTGTATCATGTTGTTCTTGACTGCAGCTTCCATCTAGATTCTTAGAGACAAGCTTGTTTCAATGGACGTGGACTTTCAACAAGTGAATAACAAAAAGACACTCCCCAATCCCCATCTGTTTGACTGGGCTAATAGTGGATGATTATATTACCCCATAGAATAGGTAATCCCCTCGGACTAATGGTGAGGGGAGTAATGCCACATCCCCAAAGGTATTGTGCATCCCATGTTTTGTGCGACAACATATCCTATGGATACATAACCCTGAATGCCAAAATACCGACCCAACCAGGGGTATGTGGTCCCTTTAAATATATATATGTAATCCAATCGGATTCTTTAACCCGGACAATCAAACGGGGGCCGATGGAATAACATCTTAACCTTGGCCAGCTTGAGAAATACCTGCATAGTGGATCAACAACATCGGGCTGCTTAAATCCTTGGCTTGCCTCCCTGCGCTTCCGAATAAATTTTTGCCAGCACTATCAGCATCTACTAAGCCAAGCTGCCAGGCTTTTAAGGTAATTGGTATTGTCACTTCTGCACCAGGTTTCAAAGGAAGGGCGTGTTTTAAAGCTTCATAAGCGAATGATAACACAGAATCTTGGTTTTTTCCTGATATTGATATGTGTGCCTGCTCAACTGGAACTGTTCCAGCATTCCCCAAACTAATCCATACATCACGGATCTCACCTTCATATAAGATGAGAGCTCCATCACCACCTACCACATGTGACACCAGTAATGGCAATGGGGGCACGACTGAAATATTTGGAACTGCTACATTTTTTAACTTTACAGAACCACAGCAGCGGAAAGGGTCAGAAATCACAAGACCTTGTGCTGCTCCAAGGAGCAAGTTATCAACATCCTTGAAAAGGTGTTCTGTAATTACACCGAAACAATGAACAAGGCAACCAGGAATTGCAATTGGCCCCACTTTAGTTGGAATTCCTGATAATGTGATCACCTTTGAAGAATTAGGAGGGAGATTTACACTAATGGGGAAAGCATCAAAGTTTCCAGAATGCACTGACAGATAGATACTATCTACCATTAGGTCGAAGCCACAGGGGTTCGCCAATTCCACCAACACCTGGACTGGTTCTCCGACAACCCAAATCAGCTCATGCTTACTGCCATTATTTGGCTCGCCTTTGCTGAATGGTGTATAGATAAAAGGCCCTGAGGGAGCAGATCCTGCCCACCAATCCTCCCTTACTGGATTGCGTTTTACGATGTCCATTTGTGAGGGGTGGAGAGGGAAAGAATGCAACCTGAAAACATTTTAGAAGGACAAGAAGATAAGTAATTACAATCCTTGAAAAGTACTACTGACAGGATAAAAAGGCTCTGCCTACGACGTTAGAATACCAATCGAAATATATAGAACCCTCATCGATGGAAAAGACACAGGGCAAGGACTTCCATGCATTCGTGAAACTATAAATTAGTAACATTCTCCAAAGCTTGGTACTTCTTGGGGATAAAGAAATATGTTGCAGAAGACAGAAGTAAATATGCATCCTGGAAACAAGCTCCAGCATCCCGAAACATATATCTGATTCTAGGATGGTTTAGTTTTGGTAAAAAATCAATTTAGCGCATGCTGTAGGAACTTATGTGATAGGTCCGCAACCCTTGTACAAAAGGCCTAAATCATCTACGCATCCATTCACTCAAAGGTCCTTGCAAAATCCAAAAAAGAGTTCAAGAATGGAAGAAAAATACCTGAGAAAACATATACACAAGTAATAAGTAATCCACTTTCAACTCTATGTTATCTTTTAGTTTCAGTGTGTAAAAATTAGTAGCATAAATAGAAAAGCCTAAGCTCTTGACCCTTGATCCCCCCTTGCACAGGTGAAAATCATATCAAGTACCATGTCATCAATACCCCTGATCCCCCCTTGCACATGTGAAAATCATATCAAGTACCATGTCCTCAATACTCTCATCTACCATCTACCATGTGACCGCTTAAGTAGGTGTAGACCAACACCATACGGTTCTATTTGTGACAAATCAATGAAGCTGAATAGCAAACTATGAACCACTTGCCCTTGTTAACTTGCAATTTATCGTCAAAAGCTAAAGGTTTTAGGAATTGGGCCCAACAATGTATATCAAGCTATTCAACACCCTTCCTCACTTGTAAAGCGAACCAATTTACAACAGAAAACAAATGCAAACAAAGAGACTTGAACTCAAGACCTCTCCCAGCCTAAGCTCTAATGCCATGTAAAGTTACCAGTTATCCAAAAACTTAAGTCCAACAATGCATATCAAGCTATAAAACAGATCCCTCTACTGGGAAGAAGATACTACGTTGATAACCCTCCAAAAGCAGCCAGAGTCAATTTAATTGCGTTCACCTAACTTGGCTGATATCTCTACAAACTAGGGACTGATGGCATCTGCTGCAACATGTCTCTATTTGATATCTCTTCTCTACATCAATCTCTCTTCCATATCTTTTCTTCTGTACCCTTACCTCTCTCCCGAAACTCTTGTACTCTTTTACAAGTCTTACAGTTCTCTTCCTTCCCTGCTTTATCCGTTTCCTAGTTAGACAACACTATATGAAATTTAACAGTAACATGCAATATGCTAAGATGGAGTGTCAAAAGACCTACCATCATTTAGTATATGTGGGAGTGTATATAGACCACACACTAGACAACTACATGGCATATTTTTCCATGGTGATGTTATTTAAGCTTCCACCTGACAGGTGATCAATATGATTTGGTTATATGTTAAGCCAATTGAGCGCATTTAGAATCTTCAACAAGAGATAATGCCTAGGTACAAGTAATTCACAGATTAGATGATTTGATTCTCATACAATATTGGAGAAAAAACAATTCAAAACATGACAAATACCTTATAAAAGGTAAAGCAGGATCAGCGCAGCGAGTTCCTGAAGGGAGTTTCTCAGCAGAATTTGCAAGTGCGCCCTCAAGACCATTTTGCCCAGCAGGAGTAATTAAAGGATAATAAGATCGAAGCAGACGTGCCGCTGCACTCCATGCAGCAAGAGGATCTCCAGCACGAATAGCAGATAACAGTATCTCTCTTAAAACAACCATCTGTATGGTGCTCCACTGGGACTCAAATAGTGAGACTATAGAGTGATGATGCATTTTCCCGCCATCAGCTTGAGTTGATCCAATTTCCTTTTCATGAAGAAGATAGAATATAAAACATACATTTCAGTTAGTGAACCAGATTTGTTATAACCATCTTAAATCATGACAAGTGGCCGATACAAATGGAAGTGAACCAACAAGCCTAGTCATATTGTAATCCAATAAAATAAAAAATAAAAAAGATATTCCTGCCCTGAAATCTCAGAACCTATTATCCCTTAATATGTAAAAATCGAATACACAACAGAGGTTCTATTTTTCTTATTGTATGATTAACAACTGCCCAACAAGCAAGCACTTGGAGTTAACATTATGCAGAATCTTTCCTTGCAGCCCTGTCCAGTTGAAGATTTATGGAAAGTTTCTGAAGGGGAAAAGAGGGAAATAGTGATATCAAAAAGTAAATAATACCAACCTACAAGAAGAGTCAGCACTATTAGTCAGCTTAGTTACGAAATAACAAAATGGGTGATTCTCTGCACATACTGAACAGGTATACTTGTCACACTCCGTCAAACATAACTACAAATACCCGGAGGGTTTCCTGACAATCTGGTAACCTCATAGATTGTGATTCAGTTTTCCATTACTGATATTTGCTTTTGATTTGAATATTTGCAACAAAATGATTATCAACAATATGCTTCCCATTTACATCAGGCAATGCCAAACCTATGGTCTCATTTCGGTGTACAAAATTGTTATTTAACGTAAAATCATCTTTATGCCACTCTAAAAATTGTACCAGAAATCACAAGTACTCCAAAAACTGACAAAACTAAATGAGAAAGGAAAATTCCACTTTTCATGGCCTCTGGATAATGTAAAAGAAGGTGATTCACTGACTCCCTTGCACATTTACAAATTACACATGGAACACAAATCCCATCAAGAACTTCTCTTCCTCTCAAATCAGCAATGGCAAGAACAGCCTCCCGAGGGAAACCACCCTCTCCTGGACCAGGAAACTACAGATAGAAGAAAGCCATCGCACACCTCCCCTGGTTCGTAACTTCTCCAAAATTAGACCACGTAGACTCAAATGAGTTCCCAAAAAGGGTCCATGAACCCACTGCACACACCTAGCTACTTTTCTTTGCCCATTAGTTTACTCCTCTAATATGTAAACTACAACAATGAAGAAAAAAGGCGACCAACCCTTTTTTCCTCTGTCAACTTCTTCACAAGTTAGTCAGGATTTGAATAACTTTTCAAGCAATGTATCCCCAATTGGCACATAATTACAAGAAGATGTCAAATACCCTATTTAGCAGAATTATGGGCACAATAGTTAGGTGGTGTTCCACTTTTACTAAAAGTTCTTTTTTTTTTAAACAAAGGTAATTTCAAACTCAAATATAATGAAAATAAAAAAGATTTTTTCAATTTTTTTTGCACCGTTTAAAAGATCTTAATGAGATCTATCAAACAAGATCCATATTGGTAGGAAAATTATTTGCGTAAACACATGATTTTTGAACTTGAAAAATCTTCTTTTTCTAAAAGTACTTTTTACTGTTGATTTGGAACATCCCCTTACACAGCACTACATTCTTTGTTCGCATTTTCCCCAAATACAAAACTCAAGCAGATCAGATGCAAGCCTGGTGACAAACCGACAGATGAACCAAGACTAGTGGACCTACTACAGCCACTCCAGCGGTCCTAATTAGACCACCCACTGCAAAGCATCGGTGTCAAATGTGGAGTTCTGATCTTGTTGAAATTTGCAGTGCTATAAGTTACGGAGTATTCATTAGAGACTCCAAAATAAATTGGCAATAGCTTCCAGAATATTGCAGACATCAATCTTCTGCATTTTGTTTCAATTGTCTTAAGTGTAAAATGGCTACATATTCATTAGCTCCAACAGTTTAGTTTGCTGGATGCCTGGATCAGCATGACAGCATCTGATTTCATAATTATGAAAGTTTGCATCCTTCCCCTGTCCAATTCATTTTTATTAGGCATCTAAGGCCCCGTTCCATATTAAATAACTACTTTTTTTGCAATTTTCAAGCTTAAACATAATGGGCTTTCTGAAATCTAAAAATATGCAATATGGATCTGGTTTGAAAGATCTTGATAAGATCTTTTAAACAATACAAAAAAATTAAAAAAGTATTTTCGTAAGCAAATTATTTTTAAGCTTGAAAATTGAAAATAAGTAATTATTTTTTAAGAAGGTTTAGTGGAATGGGTATCAAGGTGCGATGTCTCCATGAAAGTACTCATAACCGTAGCCTAGCAGTGATGGCCACTAGAAGGCCTGATAAATCTAGACCATGTATCATTAATCAAAGCTCATATTAAGCCGACGACTGCGATTGAATTGCTTAAAAAGAAGGAAAAGAAAGGATAGAGAGAAAATAATGGTAAAACACAGAAAATGATTATCGCAGCTACCAAGTAGTAGAAACAGGGTCTGTGTATATCACACATGTCACGACCACAGCAGTAAAAGTTCATCCCTCAATGCAGCAATTATCCCAAACTGTACTTTGAAGACTTACATTGGGATGAGAACTTTTAGCAATAGAGGCTCTACTTTGAACTCGGTAGGCTTTTGTGGTCATTGCCAATACTTGCATGGCACTTACAGCAGCCAATCTGCTTTCTTGCTGCAAATACAGCTGAGCTACCTGCCTTGAAAAAAAGGCTGCTTTCCGATGATGGCCTAGGGTTCCAAAAAGACGAGCTATTTCTACATATAGTATTAGTCGGTCACTAGCATCAATCAAAGATTTTGCTCCATCTGCAGCGGCCGTCAACAACTCCGCTACCTCCTTAGCCAGCTCGCGCCTATTTATATACAAAAAACATGATGTGAAAACCCAAGATTATAAAGAACCTAAGAAGCACGGCCACATTTACCGGCCTCACGTCGACACATGTCAGTCATGGACACAACACTCTCTGGACAGGTATTGGACATGCCTAAATACTTGTCCACTGCTTATATTATACTTCTTTGATTTAGACAAATGTGGATGCGCTAGCACATGCTGGCAACACTCTTGGAACATGCTAAGGACACATTATAATGTCTCCGACGTTTATATGAAATCATAACATACCTCTATAATACAATTACACTTTACATTTGACGTGTCCCTGACATGTCCGTGTCCTAATTTTCAGAGAAATGACGTATCCGGGTATCCGTGTTGTGTCCGTATACCAGTGTTCTAAAACAAGGATTTAATCGGCGATTACTCATTAGCGGGGCCTATCCGATTCGGTCCGACTAACGATTAATCACCGATTAGTAATTAATATGCACCGATTAATCGCTCGAAGGTGGCCAACTGCCCGACTAGTGCCTGGCGACTTTTAGAACATTGTCGTATACCGTATCTGTGTCTGTGCTTCTTAGTAAAGAACAATAGTAATGGACACCCTTGTTCACGATTCTTCTTTTTAACCTGCTCCATAGTTCCCTAACCAAAGAATGTAAAAGGCCAATCGAAAAAAACACCAAAGAATGTAAAAGCAGCTGGAAATCACGCTACACAATCTGAAGTTAGACTACCAAGATTGGCCGTTAATGTGATGCCTAAGTATTATAGTTTTCCCTTTCTCACAAGTGCACCTGATTGTATAATTAGCGAATAACTGATATCTTCACCTATGTGGCTTGAACTCTTCTAGTTTCCAAAGCATCTCTGTCAACCTTGGTTAAGGCCTAAGGTATACGACATATTTTGTACCTAAAATCCTCCATGTTACTATGTACATCATTTTACCATCAATGTTCTAAATGGAGCTTGGCAGTAGTAGGGCGGAGACCCACCTCCAAGCGCCAAGCCGCCTAGGCGGTGCCAAGCAATTCGGCGGATATTTTTTTTTTTAACAAACCATAATCCAATCAAACTATATTCTATGTATCCATAATGCAAGTTCAAACTTCAAAGTACAAACCCAAATGAAATTAAGTAGTAGCAACTAGCAAATAAGTTGAATAAAACAAGAAGTAGTAGGGCTTCGCTCACCTCCCTCTTATTATTTTTTGTATATATATATTATATTTTTTTTTTTAGGCCGCCAAAGGCCTCCAAAGACGCTGCCGCCGCCGCCGCCAAGGCCCGTCAAGGTCGCACCGCCAAGACCGCCAAGCCTGCCTAGGCGGCCAAACACTGCCAAACCTCCCTGGGCGCCAAATCAAACGCCAAGGGCTATTGGCGTGGCGGCAGGGCACCTCCAAGCGCCTAGGCGGCCACCCTGGCCGCCATTTAGAACAGAGTTTACCATTATGAGTATGATAATAATCTGATGCAGTAGAATTTAGGGGCATTGTTGTCATTTTAGTGTCTTTAGTGTGTGTAGGGTTTTGAGTCTATAAATAGGTGTTTTGTGCCCTCATTAGTTAGTTTTTTTTGATGTATTGATAAAAGAATATAGAGAGCTTTTGCTCCTTGTATCCATTTTGGGATTTCTCTCTCTTATGAATCTATCCCTTGATTTGGTTTGCATCATTTGGTATCAGAGCATCTAGGCTCGATCCCAACCATTCATCTCGCCGGAGATCTCGCTAAAAACCTAAACCTCACCAGAAACCTAAAACGGCGCCGGAAATCTTGCCGGAGCCCCCAAACCAGTCAAAATCCTCAGATCTGTGCTACCCAAGGCCCTACAACTCGATTTTGACCCTAAAAACTCTCAAGTTGACCATTTCGAAGCTGATTTTCACTGTTTCAAACATCCAAAACCCATTTCGGACCATTTCGGAGCTGTACGGTTGATTCTCTGTACTTTTCAAAGCCCAAAAACCCTCAAAACCTACGGATCTATGCTCAGTATTGCAGTCTGAGACTGACCCAGCCTTTTTCGCACCTGACCCAACCTTTTTTGAGCTCGTTTCTGCCATTTTGGAGCTCGGAACAGTGACCCACACCTGCAAAGTGCCATTTTGGTGTTCGAATCACTCAATTAGGGCTCGAACAGCCTTTTTTGGTTCTCGAAATCGTGGTAAGGGTCTCCAATCTACCTTTTTGGCACTCGAAATTGAATTTAGGGTTGAATTCAGTCAGGGTTAGTCTTGTTTCTTACGATTAGTGTTCATGTCTGCTGTTTGCTTGTGATTTTGAGGCTGTTTGGTACTGAGTTAACTGGGTTTGATCGATTTTGGTTGAGTTGGCTGAGTTTGGGTCTAAAATCACTAAGTTGACAGAGTTCGGTGACTGAGTTGACTAGGTGCATGTTCCTTGGGGTTGATTTGCTTATTTGGAGTTGATTGTGGGTTTGTAATGGCGTATCGGGCTAGAGGTAGAAGAGGAGGTAGAGGTAGAGGTAGAGGCTTGGTGGTGAATAATGGTGATGGAATTGATAACTTTGGCAACCAAAATCGTTATAGCAATGAGATTGAAGAGTTGAGTACACAAATTGCTACCTTAAACGATAAGGTGCAATTGTTGTTGAAAAGGCAAGTTGCTACCTTGATTAAGAAGGTGCATCGTTCACTACCTCATGAAGGTATTGGTGATTCTCATAGTCAATTTAAGTCTACTTTTGACTACAAGAAGAAGAAGAAGAAGAAGAAGAACATTGATGAAGACCTTGTCGCATCATATGGACTCTTCAACCTGGAAGAGTTTGAGGGGGAGATGATCCTCACACCGGTTGTGTTTGAAGAGGTGAAGGAACTTGGTTATTCCAAGGATTTTCCCATCTCTGATGGATATCCAAGAGAAGATCTTCTTGAAGATGATTGTGTAGTTGAGTTTGAAGATGAGTGTGAAGATATACCCATCTTTGATGAGTCTCCAAAGGAAGACTTTGGAGATGACTTTGAAGACATTCCCCTCTATGATGAGTATCCAAGTGAGGATGTTCATGTTTCTACCTTTGAATGTGAGAAACTCTCACATGAAGATGTTGAGGACGATCCTGTCTTTGAGGCTGGAGGTGATTTAGATGGCATTCCCATATGTGACAAGTTCGAAGAAGGGTTTGGTGAAGATGAAGAGAAAGGAGGACTTATCCTACCGATCAATGAGCCTTTCTTGACACCTAAGGAAGATAGTGGGCAAGTTTTGGAGGCAAGCCATAATGTAGAGGGAAGGTATGACTTTGAGATTGATGATTACTTCCAACACCTTTCTTCCAAGTTATTGATAGATCAAGAGACGCAAGATGCACAAGTTTGTGTTGTGGTGGTGCCCGAACAAGTTCCAAAGTTGCCGAAAGAGGGTGTAGACTACTTGGAGCTTGAAGATCCTTTGGGTATGGTTTTCATTCAAGCAAGCCTTGGGTATGAAGTGAAGTTAGACTTTTGGCACTTCGTGTTAGATGATTTTGATTCTTGGTGTGCGTTGGGGACAAGAGTCATGGCCTATTACTTTGATGTGTTTCTACACAAGAGGCATGCCAAGTGGGTGATCTATTTGCACATAAGGATGGATGCGGTGGATGTACACAAACGAGAGCTCGTACTGAAGATGGGTTATTGCATGAGGGTGACGTGGATCAAGGAAATGCAGCCACATGCCTAATTCGGAGCTGCATAATAAATACTTCTATTGTTTTATGTTTTCTTCATTTAGTTATCTTGTGTCTTCTTGTCCAACTTGAGGACAAGTTATTTTCTTTAGAGGGGGTGTATGATGCAAGAGGATTTAGGGGTATTGTTGTCATTTTAGTGTCTTTAGTGTGTGTAGGGTTTTGAGTCTATAAATAGGTGTCTTGTGCCCTCATTAGTTAGTTTTTTTGATGTATTGATAAAAGAATAAGGAGAGCTTTTGCTCCTTGTATCCCATTCTGGGATTTATCTCGATTATGAATCTAACCCTTGATTTGGTTTGCATCATAATCCAAGAGGCGTATAATCTAGCACACTCTAGGTATCTCTGGATGTGAGGATCAGATGAATCCGACAACGGGACCTATACCCGCATCAGGCACCTGTACCTAGTCTATGTAACATAGGTAAGGTGATAGCATAGTGCAGAGATGAAAGAAAACTATTACAAAACGTAACAATTGTAAGCTTATTCCGCTGAATGATACTTAAGACATTAACTGCTACCAAGGTCATATTTCAACAATCTTAAAAATTAACATCCATATGGAAGTCAAATCTAAAACCAAAGCTTCAAAAAAAAAAAAATGCTCAAATTCTAAAAGGTCGAATTTTTGGTTTGTCAATATGATCAAGTTGAGCATCATGACCAAATTCGACATGATATATTAAAAGAATTGTGCCAAACTCCATGTAACAAAAACGGATAGCCAATTTTACTAATTGCACTATACTAATTTCCACAAATCCAAATCTTCAATAATTATCATATCCAACATCTACAAAGGACTAGATTTACGCGGATGCTTGGTGTTTTTACAAACAGGACAATGAGATGACAGGTAAACATACAGAATCTACCATTTTCTTCCTAAGACAAAATATAGGCCAAATGACAGGTAACAAAGTCATTCTAGCAATATATGAATCTCATACTTGAGGGGAACCCCTCTATACAATATACAGCATCAAAGGTTCCAGCAAGCTATCCCCATCCCACAGGATGCATACATATACAAGCACAAAAATATGCTGCCACCATAGCTGTATGTGAAAAGTATAGACAGCCTACCTACAGAGAAATCTTGCCAACTTCAATGTAGCCTCAAGTTCAAAGCTTATTGGGGACACTCTGCACAAAAAATTATATAAAAGAAATCAGTCAAGAAGATTTTACATCTGATGACATGATTAAACAGCAAATGGCAAAAAACTGCAAGCAAATATAAAAAAAAAACCACTACAAATATTTGTCATCTTAATAGCAGTATGTCTCAAACTTATACATATAATTAGATTATCTACTAAATTAACAATATTAGCACACCACACAACGAAAATAAGGAACTAAATTCTATTAAGCTTTTATGAAGAGCAGAAAATTAAACAACTGCTGATTGTTTGCATGTTAATCAAATCCAGATGATGACAGCACAGGAGACATTTGTTGGCTAAGTAAAACCTCATAATGAACTGGCTAGCAATGGAGATAGGAATTACGGAGGATGAATCAAAGAAGACGGTGGAGCATAAAGCAATAAACCAATAACATCTACTAACGAATCCAGACCCAGATTCGTACTAGGGAAAATATGGATTGCCCTCTACCATGAGACAAGGATTTCCTGTACCGTGTGCCAAGACATTGTGCTTCCACTTCAGCTGAGAACGAAATTTCTGTTTTCCACATGCCTATGTCTTTTTAATTTGTTTAGTTACCAATTGTCCCAAAAGCTTAAGCTGTTAGGAAATCGAACGGCCCAATTCAAAATCTCAGAAAGATGATCAGGAACTTAAAAGCTTCTAACAAAGTATCAAACATTTATAACACAAACAGAGAAAAGAGCTTAAAAAGCAGTTTTTCTATTCATCTTTTTTTATTGCTATTGTTTTGTTCCATTAGAGAACGGGTCATGATCCCAATACCTTGCGGGTACCGGTTATTTAGGGTAACCTCAAGGTCAAGGGCATTGCGTAATTTAAGAAGCACAGAACGGACATAAAACAAGAATAAGACATGACACAGACACGCCAGAATGACATTTCCAAAAATATCAGGACACGACGAGATGGGACACCTCAATTGGAAACTATGTAACTGTGAATATATTCCTTCTTAATGTTGTACTTCACAAACATTGATCTTTCATCATACCAAAACACTAAGATATAACTTTCACATTCTGAAGACTGGAAAAAGAAGTGTTAAAAAGAGAACTCAATGTGTAATTTGGAAATTACTTTCTTGAAAAAAAAAAAAGAGGAAGTTTTGAGATTTAGATTTCATAAAGTAAGAACCAAAAAGAAGAAACTACTCCAGACAAAAATATATTGCATCCATTTTACAATCAGATAGGAAGCAATTTTCTTTTTCTCAGAATTGCAATGTCACTAGGTTATGTCTAAGTGCAGGACACGCTTGTCCCCCAAGTCTCCGAAGTGTGTCCTGTAATAAAAAATAACATATGATATACACCTTTAGACAAGTGCCTGACATGTGTCGGGGAGTATTTGTGCGTGGGACACACCACCTTCTTAAAGGTGTACATGCTTCTTGGGGTAAAATTTTCCCTTTCATCTAATAATCAAACATTATTCTCCCCCGAATTTCCTGAATTTGGAACTTCATGTTGTAATGACAATGTTTAGAAAATGCATATCGCCCGGTATAGAGAGACAGAGAGAAAGAAAAAGTATTCGGCCAACGCAATTTGAAATATTTGGTCTGTGCCAAACCATTAACCATGATAGCGCCAAATTTTAAACAAGGCAGAGTCATAATACGTGTGATTATGCCTCCAGATCTGATAAATGTAGACCAATATTTCAATTCGCAGCTTCCAACACCTGAAGTTCTGAGCTATACTTCATATCCCTATACCTGATTCTACCTTAACTTTTCTGAAGATGAAAAGAAAGGTAGAAGTAAGCCGAAAGCCGAAAGCAGAAACACATTCTTGGAATATTGGTTAAAAGCAGAAACATATTGGCATTGGTTGCTGTTTCATTCCCATCTTTCTCTTGTTGAGATGCCTTTGTTGCCACATTTTCCCTCTGCATTTTAGTTTACCAACCTCTTAATTTAAATTTACATACCATATTTCATTATTTCTCAGCTCATGATCCTAAGTTATGGAGGGATGTTCACATCATCAATCAGATAACTGCTAAGATGGCTTTGTTGCCTGTTGCCACAAATACATCACAAGTTCTCAACTCATGATCCACAGTTAGGGAGAGGTGTTCGGGTCATTAATTACACAACTGTTGGAGCATTAAGACAACTTCAAAGAATTTTCACGAAAAGTAGTCAAGGATGAAAATATACCTCTGGGCATTGTCTTGTATAAATGACTTCCTATAGTGCAAGATAACACTATCATACCGGAACTTAACCTCATCCTCTAGAGCCGGATCGTTCTGGCCCATTCGGTCGACCTAAGAACACAAAGAACATTACACATATCCGTGCAGGATATGATGGCACATGAATATAATATAATGTACAAAGCATGTATACAGGGAATAATAATCAGTATCACTGATAACTTCTACGTGAGCCATCTGACCATCGGCATCATATATATCAAAACCATACAATCAGGTTCCAGGATGGTTCAAAACATTATGTCACATAAAACTCCCTACAATTGAATTGGGCTGCATTTCTCAAGATATAAGTACCCTCTCTAGGATCCCCAACGAAAAATAAGGGAGATTTGTAATTTCGCAAGGCCAGTGGTGGACACATGATTCTTGATGCAGGGGGACTAAATCACATGTATTCATAAATTAACAACAAAATATCATCCTCATATATTAATAACAGACTTTTGAGGGGACCGACCTTCAAAATCTTCACAAACAAAACCTAAAATGTAGTAGAAATATTGCGATAATTGAGAGGTGTGTGGGGACCAGCCCCCGCTTGCACCCCCGTCAGTCCGCCCCTGCCAGAATGGCCTAAGAGCAATGTCACATAATCAAATCTGGGGTTGAGTCAAGTGTAGCTTTTAGTTAAGCTGCTTGGTGTATTTTTCCATGTGCTTTTTCGTGTTTTAGATGCCCAATGTCCTTGGGCATTTAGTTGGGCGTTACTTTGCAATTTCTTTATTTTTTAATTTAGTTGGGCCTTAAATTTTATGGTTATTTTGACCAACGATGTGGAGATGTCCACATATTGCAGTTGATCCCTGTGGTTTGACATTACCCTAGAAAGTGGTGACCCCTACAAAGTGTTAGGCTTGGGGTTAAGTGCCTATATAAGCCTAATTCTTATCTCATTTGAAGGGAAAAAATTACGATTGAATGGATAAAACACTGACTGCCAGATTCTTGGTCTCCTTCCTCTCTTTCACTACTTTCTTCCTTCGGATCTGTGTCCTCCCAGCTCGTGCTGCTGCTTCTTCACTTCTCTGCTGTCTATAGGTTCCTTCTCAGCATCTCTCTTCTTCTTATTTGTTTTATCTTCTTCTGGTTCTTCCTCTTCTCCGGTGTTCATCCTTCTCCTTTTCTGCTGCTTCTTTTCTTCTGATGCTTCTGTTTTCTTAAGACTTACTATCTTCTCTGCAGTTGAAACCGCTGCGATCATATTCTGTGTCTCTTATTTATTTTCAATCTTCTGCATCACAAATGCCCTGCTGTCGTTTTCTTCCTTTGCTAATCTATCTTTAACTACCAATACATTGCTGCTGCTGCAGCTGTTGCTTCCAATTCATTTCCCACATCACTTGGTGTCACATACTTCTCTGCAAGCTTTTTTTCATTAGAAGAGCTATTGACAATTGCTTGACAGTTGTTGATTAAGTTTCATTTAGAGGTTCACTCTGATTGACTAATGTTTCTATCTTTTTTGAGATAATATAACAGCAGGATTTTTGCAGTTTGGCTATCGGTGAAGCACTGCAATGTAAGTTGACATTATTCAGGTTTTGTAAACCTAGGACTGCACAATGGATTATAAACTGAAGCAAGTACTGTTAACGGAATTTTCTAAGTCGTTTCATAAGATTATGGGCTGTTTTTGTTGGTGAAATACTATAGCAATAGCCAATCTGTATACAGAATATATCTGAGGGCTTCAATTCTTAGTTGTAGGGAGCTCCTAAAATGGTGCCGCTCCTACCTTGGGAGCCCGCTTTTGCGCTCCTAACTAAGGAGCTTGACGGGAGCCCGCTTCCATTGAGATGGGAGCTCGCTCCTTACAAAGATGGGAGCTTTTGTATGATATTTGTATAAAAAAACCAGGGATTTATCACTTGGCTTTATTAATTGGTCTTTGATGAACTCATATATCTAGCCTAATTCATGATATCTTGAAAAGAAAATCATATGTTGTACCACTAGCCCATTTCTTACACTTATGGAGGACTTGGCCCATATTTTTACTTAAATTATTGTACTTTTACAGTGGAATGATCAATGCTACATTGTTTTCATAATATATGTACACGATCCTCTCACACTCCCAACCTTGGGAGCTTCTACATTACCTCGCTCCCCCTGCTCCAGCCCCCGCTTCCGCTCCCACTCTCGCACCCGCTCCCACTTCGTGCAACTAAGCTTCAATTCCATAGAATTCGAAGTTTTGAGTACCTCAGATTATTGTGTTGAACTTTAATAATCATTGCTTTTAAGCCAATAATCGGTCTATCGAGGCTTACCCCTTTCCTCTTCGCTCACTGAAAAATATAAGCATGCTGATAAAACATTTAGATTGCTTTTCACCCTGTCTATAAAACATTAAACACACAAGATACTTCCAGACACATCTCCAATTATTTATCAATTCATAACCCTGTTCAAAACAATTTGTGGCAAAATACAATCGTGGGCACCGTACGAAAATAACAAATTACGTAAAAATGTAAACAGCAAGCCAATAGCATCAATATCCTATGAGCACTCAAATACGAGTGAGGGTTTATCTCGTAAATTTTTCACAAAACAACCTTGTATTATCGGCTTCCTAGAGCATGCTTACCAGCAAGGCACAAACACTGCCCTCCAATGCCCCAGCATACCAAAAGTAATCCCCAGTCAACCTGGCAAGTTCCAATGCAGTTGAATAATGGGCATTGGCATCAACGGGTGATCCTGCCAATAAACAATAATCCCCAATAGTTTTTTGTGCCCTGCCAAGTCTACGCTTTTTTGCCTTAATCACCTACAATTTTGGAGAATAAGTAGCAATATTCAGGGCGCATGGCATATCAACTAAAGGCCAAATAGAGGATAGGAAAACCGGGAGCAATTTTAGAATTAAAAACTTCAGACACCTAAAACATAAACCTCCTCTGAGCTGAGACTGGCTTGAGAATCTAAAGGTGTTTTGAGAATAGTTCCGCCCGATTCAGCTTGAAGAACCCACTTTTCGAATTCCATCAGCAATGAGGCAGCAACATCTTGCATCATGGTGAGTAAATGGAGCTCCTGAGTTTGACGATCAGCAGGTGGAAATAGAACCAAGTTGCCTTCTCTTCTATTGTTATCCTCTAGCTGCAACATAACAACAGTAAGCAACTACCCATGCCACGGAAAGAGTCAAATTCAAGGATGTGAGAAGTTTCTTTAAAGTATCCAAAAAGAGAACCCAAATACCACCAAACTAGGACTCTTTGTTCTGCCCATGTCATGTTCTAAACAATCCTTGAGAATCATAAGGCAGGCGATAACTAGAAGAAATAACAAACAGTTTAGGTATGCGTTAATTGAAAACCAGATAGGAGCGAACAAACCAGCCAGGAACCCAAACTCTGGGAATAGATTTTTCAAGAGCTGCTTCATTTATGCTTCAGCAGACAGCACACACAACACAGGAACCGACAACTTTGTACAATTTTTCTATGGTGTGTTTACCCATGTCATGTCCATGGCGTGTTTAGCCAACGTATTACATGTCTAACGCATGTTTGTTCAAATCTCATAGGAACCACGCCTTCCTAGTCCTTCAAATTTCATTGTTTAGTAACTTTATATCCTCTTTAACTAAGATTGTTATCAACTTCTCATGATGTCCTTTCTTGGTAGTTGTTTCTAAATGCGACATATCAACATACAGATCTAAGGCTTGTAGATCGCTGGATTCGTAATGGCATTGCATCACAAGTATGTTTAACCTGCATTTCAAGCATGAAATGCAACAACAGCTAGTGGAAAAGAAAGAAAACACCAATGAGAGAATTAGGTTTCGCATCAAGTCACTCCAAAAAAAAAACCGAACCATTAAAAACGCATCTCACAAAGATAGATCTAATAAGAAAACATATTTTCCCCTTTGCATTGTGAGATTTGATGAGAAACAAAAAGAATCAATAGCGAAAATAAAATCTTCTTTTTCCTCCATTTCAATTCCTTGCCCACCCATTCTCACCTCCTTTCGCTATTCAAACAAGTAATAAGGATTCATTCTTTCATGTTTCTTTTCCCACCCCGTATCACATTCCAAAGATGCTGTTTTACTAGGCAGTGGAAATATTCATGCCTCATTACCAGTCTAACCCATCAATCACGGCCTTATAATTCACGAAAGGAAGTGGATCCTCTCCAGTCCATGTTTTGGACCAGAAGAGACAGTCGAAATCTGAATTGTCTAATACTGAAATCAATTTCAATGGTTCTGAGCACGGTTCAAATGTGCTCAGAGATTCTTTGCTGGAATAATTGAATTATGCACGTGAAGGGTCCCTCAGCAGAGCTGAAAAAAAAAAAAAAAAAAAAAGGGTCCCTCAGCAGATCTGAATCATTGATTTCCCAATGTATAATCCAGATGTGGACTGTTTCCTCCAGTCCAAGACTTGGACTGGAGAGAATCTGATCCTTCATGAAAACGACGACCGAAACAATTGAACGAACCGAACCGAACCTGAGAATCGCCGGGGCAGAAAGCGAAGCAACGCTGGACGAGGGAGGACGAGTACCCCTTACACGCGGCGGAGAACTGGTCGGCGACGGAGCCGAGATCGGGCGAGGAGGGGCAGTGGCAGATGCCGATGACGGCCAGGGTTTTACGGTGGGACTGGAAGTCCTCCCAGGGGCTGGGCGGGGAGCCGCCGACGATGAACTTGAAGCGGAGGCAGCTGCCGCCACCGCCGGGGGAGGAGTCCCCCCAGGGCTGGTGGGCGAAGGGGCTCTTCTGGTGCTCGGTGTAGAAGGAGGAGATCGTGGAGAGGTCGATCTTGTGGTGGAGGAACAGCATGGATGCGTAGTCGCGGAAGAGTAGGGAAGGGATGGGGCCGATCGGGAGGACGGCGATGCGGATCATGCGGCTTGTCTCGATGCTCACGTCTGGCTCCATCGCCGACAAGGAGAGAGAGAGAGAGAGAGAGAGCTGTTACTGTAAGGAGCACCGGAAGAGCTAAGGATTTTGACAGTGCGGTCGAGAGAGATGGTGTGTGTGGCGGCTAAGAGCAAGTTTACCGGTAGTTTGGTAAAATTGCCATTAAACATTGCATTTTTTTTATTTTACCTACTCATATCTCTTTTCATTATTAACATCCAATCCCATGCTAATAAGAAAAACGAGCGATTGCTAGTCAGCTTTCTTTTTATTAAATAGAATGGTAGGGGCTGAGACCCTGAAGGCTTTCCTACTTTCTTCAATTCACTTAGGGAATAGCGCAGATGGATCAATCACGCGGTTCTGCAGCGTCCTCCAACTCGCTGTCCACTCTCGTTCACTTTCTTTGCTGGACGGGAAGATGCGAATCGTGAAGGCCTTCCCACCACGCAAAGTAAAAACCTCGCCGGATAGAGAGAAGCGAATTGAAAATCGGCCTCAAATCCCTTCGCAATCGAAGGTGAAAGCGGGGAAAAGCCTATCTCAGTGATCTTCAAAAACAGGAAAAGCGTCGTTCGAAAACTCGCGTTAGCTCGTTTTGGATTACCTTCGAAACACTACACCAATGCTATTTATTTAACCTATTTTCTATTAAAATATTATTACTTTTATTTTCTTTTTCTTTTTTGGGGAGAGAGAAGGGGAGAGAGAAGAATTAATAAAATAATGTACAAATGGTGAATAGTGCTTAGGTATATTTACCTAAGCACTGTTCATAGATGGGTTTTGCCTCAGCCTTTACCTAATTTGGGGTAAGGCTCATTTGGAAGTTTTGCTATTTTACCTCAACTGATAAAGTTGCTCTATGACCTTGCTAACAAAAAAAATGGCTAAAAACTTGCATTTTACCATGCTCTTCACGTTAACAAAAGGGAAATTTTCTTTTATATTCCTTCAATTTTGACAAAAATTCAATTTTGTTCTTCACTTTTTAATTTGGACAAATAAATACTTTCACTTTTAAATTGGTTTCAATGTCAATCCTAACTTGGATGCCGTTTGATGTTTGGACGGAAAAAGGCCACTTTTTGCCAGAATTGTGATTATAATAAGCTAATGGGGGTAATTGTGATTTTAACATTTTGATTTAAATCCCAAATCGGTTTCAGTACTGTTCACTGCCGTGCCACTCTCAGTCAGAATTGGGTTCACCATAATTTTCGATTCTAAGCTTTTAAACCAGGCATTTTAGTTGTGTAATATATTTAAAGAAGCTAGAAGAGATATTATTCTACCTCGAATCCCCCAAAAAACGATGAATGGGTTTCGGTAAATTTCAGATATTCAGAGAAGACGACGGAGAGGGGGACCTCGAGGTGGGCCATGGAGTGAGGTGGTGGTGGATTTGTGATGCTCTTCGATGTCTGGGAAGATTGGAAAGCGGGATTCGAGTGGTGGGGTGGTGCAGAATGTAAACCTATTTTATCTCTCTCTAAAACTCCATTGGAAGTGGTGAGAGCTTTCTCTCTCTTATCTTTTGTTACTGATTTTCATGTGAATGTGGGGTGTTTTGTGTGTGATTTTTGGACCTCGAGTGTTGGTATAAATATAGAGGAGTTAGGGGGATAAGAGATGGAGTAAATAGATAGAGTAGAGAATAATGGTGATGGCCAGCTATGTATGAAGAGAGTGGCGGTAGGCGGTGGCAGTGGTGGTAGGGGGTGGCAGTGGTGCCTAAATGGGGAGGAAATAGGGAGTATGTTGGTGCTAGTGGTGGTGGTACGACGGAGGAGGGGGAATGTGCAATCTTACCCCTTTTTCTGTTCAAATATCAAACGACATCCAAGTCAGGGTTGACATTGAAACCAATTCAAAAGTGAAAGTATTTGTTTGTCCAAATTGAAATGTGAATGACCAAATTGAATTTTCGGTCAAAGTCGAAGGGATATAAAATAAATTTTTCCTAACAAGAACTTTGCATTTTACCATGTTGTTCAAGTTAACAAAAACTTGCATGTACATAAGGGTCATCATTTAGCCCGAATGGCCCACGGTCCGCTCGAAGCCCGCCCAACCCACCGGGCTTTCGCTCGGTTCGGTGTATTTTGCTCAGTTTGGTGTATTTTGCTCGGTTTGGACTTTGGAAGCTAGGGTTCATTCAATCTCTTCAATTTCGGCTTGAATACTCAAGGTAGGGAATTCTACCTCTCTTTATATGTTTTATGAGTGATTTGATGCTTGAAATCATGCTTGAAATGTTGTTATTGAGCTGGGAATCGAAATCTGCCATCTGTGAGAAATCGTCTGAAAATCCAGTATCCTACCGGTAGGACCTCATCACCTACCGGTAGGTCAAATTTGTCTCGTCCAAAACGTTGGCCTCTCTACCTTCATTTTCTACCGGTAGTTCATCCGAGATTTTTCCTCTTCTACCAGTAGGCCTTGTTCACCTATTGGTAGGTCTTCTGTCCAGGAGCCAATTTTTCCTAAGCCTTTGTCAATCAATTGTGGGACCCTTCTCCATTTTAATGGGTTTATTTATGCATTCTTTCTTGTATTTGGGAGTATTACCTATTTCATACTTAGAATGATATCCAGTGGATTTGTATGAGTTTGTTGGGTTATGAAATGAGAAATGTGAATTCAATGCACGTTTAAAAATTGAACGATACACTTGAGCATATGAATGACAGGGGTATCCGGGTCCATCGACGAGTGGGTGCTTGACATGGGTATCAGGGTCTCTTAATCGACCCGGTAGGAACTAATGCTCACATTGATAGTACTCAAGGCCTAACCTACAAGGTAGATCCTTGGCAGAGGGAATTAGGGTCCTTTAATTGACCTGGCAAGAGCTTCGGCTCAGACACATAAAGGACAAGAGATGTTGAGACATGAACTGAATGAATATGACTTATGAATAAGTTGGGAAGGTGGATTTGAGATAATTGGACAGTTTGATCATGATAGTTATGCTTACATCCGTTGTCATTTGGTTTCTATCGTTTGTTCTTCTGTATTGCTTATTTGCATATAGAATTTGCGTATACTTTTCTATTAGGCTAGTGTATCTCAAACCTTACATTATTTTCAGGTGCTAACCCGGGATCTTAGCTTGCATGCTTGGAGTGATTGGTTTGTGGACACTACTTTGAAAGCTAACCAAAGGAGTTACTTATCCATCTTTGTAAATCCCCTTTTTGGGAGATATATTTGTAACTTTAGTTATAATTCTTTTGACTAAAAAATATTTGTAAACTCTTAACTCTCTTGACTCTTGATACTTACGTCAATTTGGGGCTATTGAGCCGATGACGAAATATTTTGGAATCTAATGGACTTGGAAGTATGATTATGGGAATGAAAATACTGTAATCTTTTGGGTATCGTATGGAATATTTCAAGGTCTTATTTGTGGAAATCTTTTATATTTATGTTAAAAATCGAGGGCGTGACAAAAACTCTAAAATTTTATATCCAAAATACGACAATATGGTTATAAGATTCTATACTGATTTTAAGAGTTATATTGTATTTGAACATCACGTGTGATTTGGTACACTTCTAGGTCATCAGTTGGACATATTTATATCCGTTAGACATCGCCTAATTCCTTGTTAACCTTATAACTTGGTATTAAATGTTCGTTTAAATAGTTTAAGAGATGTTTGGTGGCTTTGTTAACATTTTGACATGTGTTAGCATAATAGAAATGTTATGGGATTTTATTACCTATTTGCTTAAACATTCCAAGGTATTCATATGCCAATATGAGTTAGTTTGTGGCTAGGTAATGAGCCAATCGATTGGGAGGTGCCAAAACCGTAAGTTTGATATACTCCAGTTGAATCAAAGGTGATTGTGTTTGATATAGTTATTCTCCATAAAATATTGTTGTTATGGTGTTTGTATATCTTGCTAATCGAGATTTAGTTATTGATATAGTTATCTATGGTAGAGATTGTGTATCATGCTAATATTGGTGAATTAGCTATTGATATGCATGCTTGGGGGCTGTATATCATGTTAATCAAGGTTTAGTTGTTGGATATGTATGCTTGATGAATATGCAGGCTTGTTGTAGGTTGATTGTACCCGTTGAAGGATTGTGGAGTGAGTCACACCAGGTCATAGAGCCATGTCGCCTAATTAACGATGAATGAGAGCTTGGTGTGCGGGATACAATACATTGGGTTCATTAAAATGTTGCAAATGTGTCACTACATGCTTGTGTGATTTACATTTATGCTTATAAACCTTTGATTATATATATGTGGTTGTTCGTTGATTATTGTTGCTGTGTTTGGAGGATCTGCTGGTTATAACTATTATATTCAATTGAGTATTTTCAGTTGTGTTGGTGATTCATACTCATGTTGATATTCCTTCGAGTATTGCAATATTTTATCGAGCCCACTACTAGTCAATGCTTTGGGGAGTGCTCGGATTAGCGTCAAGTCATGTCTTTGGTTAGGTTGTTGTGTACTTGGTTAATCACGAAGTTAACTTAAGCATTTTGTAATTAAGCAGCAAGATGTTTATTTATTTTAACTTGGAGTTATGGTTTTTAGCATTGACTTAGTTGTATTAAATATGGGAAGTCTTTCGCTGGATTTTGATTCTGTTTGGTTTATGGTTTGTTGTTGGTCTTTGAATGGAATGTCACATGGTGGTGTCGACTTAGACCTACTTTAGGTGACGTTTGCGGGGCAAGGCGTGACAAAGTTTTAATTGACTAATTTTTTTTTATACCTTTTTCCATTGCATTAAAGTTCAGGAAGATGTAGATATGTTGCCCGTGCATAGCACGGGTTGCTTGTTAGAATGGCAGGTAATGGAGGGACCCACCAATTTTTGTGCTCTCTTTTGATGTGCAGGTTGGAGTAGTTTTTTTGAACATAACTTATGAAAATAGTCTTTTTTTTTTGTCGTGTTGTACTCATTAGTGGGAGATTAGCGGAGAATTAGTTAGTGAATAACCAAAGGGAGATCGATGTCTCTCTATAAACTCGAATCCAGACCTCTCCCTTGCAAGGCAAGTGGTACAAACAGATTGGCTAAGAACCACATCTACATCAAAATACTTGAAAAATAGTTAAATGAAGAGTGGGTTGGAAATGCTCTAAGAACTTATCCTTGGTTTAGCTCCGTTGATTCACACTTCCATTAAAATAAAAGAAACTGATTGCTCAAGTGACCAATTATACCCCTCTAAGCCCTCTTAGTTGCTCGCATAATGATCACATGGGTGTTTCCAGTCCAAAAATTAGATGGCAGACAATAGATGGTTGACATTGACAGATAATACAAAATCTCAAGTTAGACTTGTCCAAATTAAAAATAAAAGGACTAAAATGGAATTTTTCCAAAAGTTGAAGGGATATATCATAAATTTACCCACCCTTTACTATGAAATAGAGAAGCATTCTTACTCGAACTGGGGGTTGGTGGAGGGACAACACCGTGCTATCCCGGCCGATCGGGCTCTATTCCCTTCTCGCTCTAATGATCGAAAATGTTCACTTCGTAAAGCTTGTTGAGTAGAATAACTATGCAAAAAATTAGCTTGATAGTTTATCATTAAATACTTGATCAGAACGCATATAACTTGGAAATAATGAGTTTTCGTAGATTTGATCTAGTGTTTCGGATCCATTATTTTTAAATTAAAAATATTTTGACTAGGCACTTAATAATATCCAATTGAGTTGATTTTTTGTATAGTTATTCTACTCGACGAGCTCTACGAAGTGAATGTTTCCGATCATCGGAGCGAGATCGGATCATTGCCCGATCGACCGAGACAGCACGATGATGTCCCTCCAGTTTTCTTATGCCCACAAATGAACCGAATCGAGACGAGCTCAAATGTTCAGTTTTTTTTTAGCAAACTTCAACTCAAACTTGAGCCAAATGAAAATTGATGAACAGAACTCAAACTTGTTCACAAGCCTTAACAAGCCCAAAAAAATCATGTATTTATGCAAGCTTAGAGGTCCAGAACTGCAAATAAAATTTTGATTATATCAAGGTTTTGAATACCATATTGACTAGAGTATCAGTTTTCTTATTGGTATGGTACGTACCAGTACCGATTAGATACTGAGTACCATTTCAAATTTAGGGCTAGTACTATTAAATGTAGTTATAAATCAATTATTTTTCTCATGCCATTAAATTCACCCTCACATTAGACAACAAAATTTACACTCCCATTAATAAAAATCCTTTCTAATCCAAAAGAAAACAAGAAAAGAAAAAACTTCCCATTAAATAAATAATTCCTTGTTTGGAAGGTGCTTTGAAAATCTTTGAATTTGGTTTTTGAAGTAATGAGTAGAGAGAGAAATTAGGGTAATAATTAGAGATAGAAGTAATGAGTGGAGAGAGATGGAGAGAGAAATGAGAACAATGATTGAAAAATAAGGGTAATGAGTGGAGAGAGAAATAAGAGTAATAATTGGAAGTAAAGATAATACATAATGGCTTTTTTCACACCATTCGGTAGAGAGCATTGCGTGCATGGAAAACACATCATGCAACTATAAGACCAAGAAGCCAACTACAATGCAGAATCGATAGTGAAAATGCAGAACCACACCGCAACCATAATTATTGAAATATAAGCTACTAAAGTCAAAAACCACCACCGCAAATGTTAATCTACCCACCCCAACATATAGACAACAAAAATTACAGCTGAAAACTAATAAACAAAACATAGAAGACTTTAAACTAATGTGTAGAGACCAGTAAAATTTTAATTATTGAAATTGCTTGTTAAATGTTTAATTGGGAAATTGTGGTTTGTTTGATGGCTAATTAAATTGGGGATTGAAGTGATAGAATGAAAACATGAGTGAGTGTGTGTGTGATTTGATGATATAGGAGTATATAAGGGGGAGTGTGTGGTGTAGGAGATAAATATATATATATATATATATATATATATATATATATCTCTTTCCTCTCCTTTCACTCAAAACACCACTCAATCACTCAAGAACTCTAAGAATCAACCTCCCTCCGACCTTTCATTCACGTTATTGAGCTCGAAAATCCTTGGGTCTAGTTTGAATCGAAGATTTGAAGTTCAAAGAGGCTAGGG
The DNA here is from genome assembly GCA_014282245.1 of Rhododendron simsii. Classification (NCBI taxonomy): domain Eukaryota; kingdom Viridiplantae; phylum Streptophyta; class Magnoliopsida; order Ericales; family Ericaceae; genus Rhododendron; species Rhododendron simsii. Next base: position 78,590 of record WJXA01000371.1, on the reverse strand, counting down.
CTTGCTCAAATCTCATAGATCTGGGCGTTCGTCGCGAGGTAGGGACTTCTTTATCTCTCTTATATGCTTACATGTTAGTTTGGTGTGAGAATCGGGCCTTGATCGTCTCCCTTCGTTCATTTTGAAAGCTGTCAAAATCTGCAAAAAATCTCCCAAATCGTGTGGGGGATCGATCCCCCCCCTTTTTTTTTCTGGTCTAGTAAGCCCAGGGATCGATCCCTGATGATGGGGGGGGATCGATCCCTCCCCTCTCTGGAAATTCTGCCCGTCTTTTGTGTTTCAGCCCAATTTCAAACGGCCATAACTTCTTCGTCTGATGTTCGTTTAATGCAAATTTTATATCGATTCGAAGGTCTTGAAGTTAGCTTTCCATTGCCACCAAAATAACCTAAAGACTCTAAGTACACAAAAAATATGATTGTTAGAGTGGGGGTGTGTCAGTCTCCCAACATCCATTGGCTACTCCTATGATTCTTGTTGTGTCATTATGACTTTCTATGATTAGTGGATGTTGTTTTTGACCTGTTGGCCTTCCGTTAATTAGGAATGGATGATAGTTTACTTGGTTAAAATGTCAATAAGATGTAACTTATGATTGAATGATTACTTGTGAACGTTTGTGGTATAATTGTGATATTATTGGCATGTCATGACACACTTTATGAATGAATGTGGGTTTTGGAATGCTTTAACTTGTATGTTGAGTGAGGAAAGAGTTGTTTGGGTCGGTGGTCAATTTATGGAGTCTCGTAACGCAAGGGGTGGTAATACGAAGACTTAGATGGCCTCGTAATGCAAGGGGTGGTAATACTGTGACCTTAGATATTGGTGTACGCCGTAACGCTAGGGGTGGTAATACGGTGACTCTTGTGGTATTATACGGCAACGCAAAGGGTGGAAAATGCCGATGGTGGAGATATGGGATAGTGAGTCGTGTCAAAGTTGTTACTTACTTGAGTATTGTAAATCTCATGACATAATGTGATTATAGCATATCTTAGAATGATCGTCTTGAATATTTGGCACATCCTTGAGTCGATTGTATTTCGTCGTTGAGCTATATCCTCTTGTTTTCCTTATCTTGCCCTTAGCATCATATTTGCATATAAGATTGGTAAATATTTTTCTACTGTTGGCTAGTGTAGCTCAACCTAATCTTTCTTTTCAGGTTCAAATGCCGGGCAATAGATTACATGCTTCGTGTGCTTGACAGTGAAAGACTTTTGGAAGCTAATATCATTAGTTATTTCATCATCTTTGTAAAGATCTCATTTTGTTAAAGATGGTCTTGTAACTTATTACTCTTGAATTATCTTTAGACTAAAATTAGTAATATTCTAAACATGTTCGTACTTGTATCTAAACTAATTTAGGTCGTGGTGCCAAAGTTGTAAATGTCTAAATTTGGGGACTTGTTTGTAAATTAAACAGGTGGGAAACTCTTTTTTTTTTGGTAGCATATATGATATGCGAGACTCTTTTATTGAAATGTATTATTTAATTATGTTGGAAATCGAGGCGTGACAAATTGGTATCAGAGTGTCTAGATTTGAATACTTTGAGACTGTGGGGAGATTTTCTAATCTCATGGGTTCAAAATGTCACGCCTTTTTCATAACATATGTGTGTCTGTGTGCATTGACATTACTTGGCTTATGTGGCATTGCATTTCAATATAGTAGAATGGAGTTGTTTGACCCGTGTTGGGATAGTTGGATGTTTCAACCTCATGAGATAATGTTGTTATTGATGAACCTTTTCTTTCTTATAACTTGTAGTAAGATGCCACCGAGAACGCGTGCTAGGGCAGGTGAAGTCGAAAGTCGGGGCGCCGGTTGAGGATGAAGTTAGCCATCATGGGGAAAATCCAAATGGGAATCCGGTGGAAGGAGCCGGACGTGATCAGGGAGAGGAAATACCGGCCGTTCAGAATCCTTTTGCTAGGGATTTTGTTACGGCTCTTGCGGTTGCAAATCTTTTGAACCCAGCTCCTAGGGAAAATGCAGATAGCCGTGCGATGTCAGCAATGAGAGAGTTTAGTCGTAGAAACCCACCAACTTTCTATCCCTTTTATGGCCAATCATTGGCTAGCCCAAATCCGAAAACTCTTCAGGGCTCTTCAGATTACGGAGGACGATTTATGAGTCAATATTGTAGCCGTTCAACTCACCGGGGAAGCGAACAAATGGTGGGAATCTATGTTGGAATTGAGAAAGGACGCGACGAGAGCGGCAAGGACCGCGACTCAAGCAAATGAGCTAGATGTCGAGAACATGACTTGGGCCAAATTTGAGGTGCTCTTCGAGGAGCAATATTTTTCGGAAACGAGTCGTGACCAATTGAGAGAGGAGTTTGGGAAGCTAGAGCAAGGGAATATGAGCGTATCGGAGTACGCATTAAAGTTTCAATCTGTCACGCCCTCGATTTTCAACATAATTATATAATCCAATTTAATAAAAGAACCTCGCGTAACATGAATAATATCCAAAAGAGTTTCCCATCTGTCAAATTTACAAAACAAGTCCCCATAGTTACAGAAACACAATCTTGGCACCATGGCCGAAACTCACTTAGTTACAAGTACAGCCAACTCAAAATATCACCACTTTCTAGTCAAAAGGAATTTAAGAATAATTAGTTACATACTCATCTTTTCCAAAAGCAAATTGATTACAAAAGATGATTAAGTAACTAAAACAAGGTTAGCTCCCAAAAATCTTCATGTACAAGCACGCCGTCACATGCAGTCTATAGCCCAATGTTCGAACCTGAAAAGAAGGATTTTGTTGAGCTACACTAGCCCAGTAGGAAAATCTTTACCAAATTTATATGCAAATATGATGATAAGAGCAAACATGAGAGGGTAAGGAAACACAGCTCGACAGACGGTAACCAATCAATTTGCAATTAACGAAATCGTATGCATGAGCCCTACGATGCTAACCCCTCTCAAATCCCAACTCGACTTGCTAACCTAAAACTTCACCATCGGTATTTCCACCACTTGCGTTACCGGAATAACACCATAAGGATTACCGTGTTACCACCCCTTGCGTCACGGTGATCTCCAATGACTCCGGTTACCGTATTACCACCACTTGCGTTACGAAACCCTTTAAGTCACCGTATTACCACCACTTGCGTTACGGGACTTCCTAAACCAACCTTCGACCCAAAATCAACCATTCCTCATACAACACGCAAACCTAGACTCCCCCATGAACCCGATCATAGATGGAACACCCTACATTATGCCAAAGTCATCACAAATGCACCATGAATGATCACACAATACCAACAATCTATAGAAAGTGCATTTACAACGTTTAACTAGGTCAATTCTTATTCGGTTATTGTTAACGGAAGACCAACGAACCAAGGAGTACATCGAGTCATCATAGAAAGTCAATTAGACAAGCTTGAGATAGTTTAGGAGGTGTCCAAAAGGGTTTAGAAGTGATTGGAGATCAAAACAATCAATGGAGAAGCAAAAGGTGCAAAACTGGAGATAAGCTCACTGTATCGATACGCGCTTAATCCGTATCGATACGGAATCAACTGTCCAAAAAGATAAGCTTACTATATCGATACGGCCCTTAATCCGTATCGATACCACGGGGCTTCGGGTAGAACTTTCAGCAGATTTTCAGACATGCTCAAGAACCAAAATCCGACAATCAAGGGCACGATTTTACACCAAATCAACGTATAAACATATAAAAGAAGTAAAGAAGTCCCTACCTCGCAATAATGGTCGAGATTCAAGCGTTTTTGAACAAGCCCTAGCTTTTTGAACTCCGAAACTTCGATTTAAACTCAACCCAAGGATCTCCGAGCTCAAGAACGTGATTGCAAGGCCGGAGGGAGGTTGTTTCTTGAAGATTTTGGGAGATGGAGTGTAGTTTTGGGTGAGAGGTGAGGAGAGAGAGAGAGAGATAGCCGGTGGAGAGAGGGAGAGAACGGATGAGAGAGAGTTGGGAGGTGAGATTTTGATCTCCTACATCTAACACACACCCTTATATACCCACATATCTTCATATCACACACATACTCCCTCAACTTTCTACTCTTTCAAATCAAGCCCCAATCTAATTAATCACCAAATAAATCCTATTTTCTCAATTAGGCATTTAATAATTAATTTCAATAACTAAATAAATTACAGATCTCTACAATCTATCCTCCTTAAAGAAATTTCGTCCCGAAATTTTCAACGCAAGCCAACTAAAGATTATGCATCAAACATACATGCTCATGCCATAATATATATCATCAAACGATAAGCTAACAATCAAAAGATTATAATTTCAAAACTCACGTTAATTAGCTCGAAAACAAATGCGGGTACTTTTCTCTCACTTCATCTTCCCTTTCCCACGTTGACTCTTCTTTCCCAAGATGACTCCATAAGACTCGCACTAACGGAATAGTCTTACCCCTCAAGCGTTGCTCGCGCGAATCTAGGATACGTATTGGCTCCTCCCCGTAAGATGCATCGGCTTCCAGCTCGAGTTCGGACCACCCTAGAACGTGTGACGGATCCGGTTCATACTTTCGTAACATCGATACATGGAACACATCATGAACATTTGATAATCTTGGTGGTAATGCCAACCGATACGCTACTTCCCCAATCTTCTCGATAATGTCAAATGGCCCAATAAAACGTGGAGAAAGTTTGCCCCTTTGCCCAAAACGAGATAATCCCCGACGTGGCGATACCTTTAGAAACACGTGATCCCCCACTTCAAACGATAACGGTCGGCGACGACGATCAGCATAACTCTTTTGTCTACTTTGTGCGGTTAACAACCGTTGGCAAATCACTTTGACTTGCTCGGTAGTTCTCTTTTGCGCTTCAAGAAGACGTTTACGAATCGCTTTCATGCTCTCGGAAGTTTCTTGGATCAATTCCGGCCCAATTAACGTAGCCTCGCCCAACTCGGTCCAACAAACGGGTGATCGACACGGTCTCCCATATAAAGCTTCATACGGCGCCATCTCGATGCTAGATTGGTAGCTATTGTTGTACGCGAATTCAACTAACGGTAGGTGATCTTCCCAATTACCCCGAAAATCCATAACGCAAGCCCGAAGCATATCTTCTAAAATTTGGATCGTTCTCTCAGATTGTCCATCGGTTTGAGGATGATACGCGGTACTAAATAAGAGATTGGTGCCAAGAGCGGCCTATAAACTCTGCCAAAAGCGTGCGGTAAACCTTGGATCTCGATCCGATACGATAGAAACTGGGATACCATGAAAACGGATAATCTCGCGAATATATAAACAGCTAAGCGCATCAATCGAATCCGTAACTTGAATCGGTAAGAAATGAGCTGATTTAGTCAATCGATCGACTATCACCCAAATGGCATCGTGGCCCCTCGGCGATCTCGGCAAACCGGTAATGAAATCCATAGTCACGTTCTCCCATTTCCACTCGGCCACTGGCAATGGTTGTAACTCCCCCGCTGGTCGTTGATGCTCGGCTTTGACTTGTTGGCACGTAAGACATTTAGACACGAAGATGACGACATCTCTCTTCATTCCCGGCCACCAAAACTGTCTACGCAAGTCATGGTACATTTTCGTTCCTCCCGGATGCACGGCTAAAGGTGAGTGATGAAATTCCCTCAAGATTTCCTCCCGACACGAAATGGGTACGAATAATTTCCCTTGGTATCGCAAACCTTGATCGGCGTGAATCACCCACCCCTCTCGAGCTTTCCCGCTAAGAAACTTAGTACGAAACTTGTCCGCTTCTTCATCTTGCTGCTGGGCCTCAATCACTCGAGTCGACAAGGTTGATTGGACGGTTAGATTGCACAAAGTGACTCCATCACAGACCTCTTCGAAATGTAGCGCATACGAACCTAAGTCGTTCACCGTTTTCCACTCATGGATGGCTAAACTCGCAAGTCGCATCGATTTCCTACTTAGTGCGTCCGCTACCACGTTCGCCTTTCCCGGATGATATTGCAATTCAAAATCGTAGTCCTCTAAGTGTTCCATCCATCGGCGTTGCCGTAAGTTAAGCTCCTTTTGAGAGAACAAGTATTTGAGACTCTTGTGATCGGAAAAGATTTTGAACCTTTCACCGTAAAGGTAATGACGCCAACTTTTCAAAGCGAAAACGACGGCCGCCAGCTCTAAGTCATGGGTAGGGTAGTTTCGCTCATGAGTTTTCAGTTGCCGCGATCCATATGCTACCACTCGCCCTAATTGCATCAACACGCAACCTAATCCCTCTTTCGACGTGTCACAATACACGGAATAACCGACTCCTCGTTCGGGCACAACCAAAACAGGTGCAGTAGTCAATCTTTCCTTCAATTCTTGAAAAGCTATCTCACACGCGTCACTCCAAATAAAACGAGTCCCCTTACGAGTCAATTTAGTCAATGGAACCGCTAGTCGAGAGAAATCGAGCACAAAACGACGATAATACCCAGCTAAGCCCAAAAAGCTACGAATCTTGAACACATTCTTCGGTCGTTGCCAACTCATCACTGACTCTATCTTTCCCGGATCAACGGACACCCCGTCCTTCGATACGACATGACCCAAAAACTTCACTTCAGACAACCAAAATTCACACTTACTAAGCTTGGCATACAAACGGTGCTCTCTCAAGAGTTCAAGAACAATAAAAAGGTGAGATTGGTGTTCTTCCTCTGAAGATGAGTAGATGAGAATATCGTCCACAAAAACAACTACGAAACGATCGAGATAAGCACAAAAGATGCGGTTCATCAAATCCATGAAAGTGGCTGGTGCATTCGTCAAACCAAACGGCATAACAACGAATTCATAGTGGCCATATCGAGTACGAAAAGCAGTTTTAGGAATGTCTTCCCTCCGAACCCTCAACTGGTGATAACCGGACCTCAAATCAATCTTAGAAAAACAAGTGGCGCCTCGAAGTTGATCAAACAAGTCGTCGATTCTAGGCATAGGGTACTTATTCTTAATGGTGACACGATTTAATTTACGGTAATCGATACACAAGCGAAGCGACCCATCTTTCTTTTGAGCGAATAAAGCCGGTGCTCCCCATGGTGACGGACTTGGACGGATAAACCCCAAATCCTCCAATTCTTGCAACTGGATCTTCAATTCTCTCAATTCGGCAGGCGCGAAACGATAAGGAGGTATGGAAATAGGTGCGGTACCAGGAAGCAGATCAATAGAAAACTCCATTTCCCTTTCAGGTGGTAAACCGGGTAACTCCTTTGGAAACACGTCCGGAAAATCACAAACGATAAGAGGTAACTCCCCACGCGCGGATATGTCCTCATCTAAGGCCAAACTTGCTAACAGAGCGTACACCGACTCACGCTCCCGAAACTCACACAAATACGGTTCTATAGGTTCCCGACGCTCCTCGAAGAACTCGAAACAAGAACCCCCAGGTGGACAAATACGGACCCGACGCTTGAAGCAATCTATAGTAGCATGAAACGTCGACAGCCAATCCATTCCCAAAATAAGGTCGAATCCCGACATATTGAGCACGATAAAATCAAATGTAAAACGACGATCTCGAATAGTAAGCTCACAATCCCTGCAAATGTGGTCTAACGGCGATCTACCTCCTATAGGGGTGTCAACAAATAGTGGAGGACTAATACTTTCGATTTCCAACCCCAAAGCACAAGCAATAGATGCAGCAATGAATGAATGCGATGCTCCTGAATCAAATAACACTCTAGCAAAGGAGTTAAATAAGAGAAATGTACCCCTCACAACCGCAGTGATAGCAGAAGTGATAGCAAATGCCCTCCCTTGAGTGGTCTGACCCTGAATGTGTCCACCCCAATGACCGGAGCCGTGAAAAGGTGTAGACGAACTAGCTCCTCTCTCAGCCTGAGACCCTTGAACCGAAGTGTTCTGACGAAAGTGAGACTGCTGCTGCCTCTGATTACCCCGAAATGACTGCCGGCCAAAACCCTGTCCACCTCTCGGCTGCTGCACCGATCCCGACTCGCTACGAGCCCCATCCCCACGCGGACAATTCCTAGCAAAATGACCGGGCTTCCCACAAGTAAAGCACGTGTTCAACAATCGCGGGCATTGGGCGCGAATGTGCCCCGTCTGACCACACTCGTGACATACGATCGAAGGTCTATTAGAAACTCCCCGAGTCCCAAACGAAGATGAAGGTGGAGGCCTAAAGTTTGACGGACCCTGTGAAGCCGACGATTGATCTCGTTGTCTCTTTCTTCCTTGACTACCGAAACTCCCTGATGAGGAACTCATACCTCCCGCTGGTTGCCTCGGTTCCCAAACCTTAGGATTTTTGGGCGTCTCCCTCGGTGTCTCGATACTCCTTGCACACTCAACAACCTCAGAAAATCTCCCTTTGCGTTGTGCCATAACAAACTTTTTCACGTTTTCATGCAAGCCCCTCTCAAACCGCCTACATTTCCTCTCTTCGGTAGCTACTAACTCCGGCGCGAAACGGGACAAGGATTGAAATTTCAATGCATATTCTGACACAGTCATATCCCCTTGCTCTAGCCTTTCAAACTCATCTCTCAATTGGTCACGACTCGTTTCCGGAAAATATTGCTCCTCGAAGAGCACCTCAAATTCGGCCCAAGTTAGGTTCTCAACATCTGGCTCATTTGCTTGAGCCGCGGTCCTCGCCGCTCTCCTTGCGTCTTTTCGCGATTCCAAGACCGACTCCCACCACTCATTTGCTTCCCCGATTAGCTGAACGGCTACGATATTGACTCGCAAGTCATCCTCCGTGATTTGACGAGCCCTGAAGAGCTTTTGAATTTGGGCTAGCAAATGTCGGCCACAAGAGGGTCACTACTTGACCCATCGAAGGTAGGTGGATTTCTTCGACTAAACTCCCTCATTGCTATCATAGCCCGACTGTCAGCGCTTTCCCTAGGAGCAGGGTTTAAAAGGTTCGCAGCCGCAAGAGCCGCAACGAAATCCCTAGCAAACGGGTTTTGAACGACCGGGACTTCTTCTCCCCGACCGTGTTCGGTCCCTTCCCTCGGATTCCCACTCGGATTTTCCCCATGGTGGCTAACCTCATCCTCAACCGGCGCTTCTCGGCCACGACCACGGCCACGACCACGACCGCGACCACGGCCAAGACCACCCCTACTTTCGGCCTCACCTGCCCTAGCACGCGTTCTCGGAGGCATCTAGCTACAAGTTATAAGAAAGAAAGACTGATCAATAGCAACATTGTCTAATGAGGTCAAAACCTCCAACTATCCCAACACAGGTCAAAGCAACTCTACGCCACTCTACAATATTGAAATGCAATGTCACATAAGCCAAGTAATGTCAATGCACACACAAGCACACACGTGATATTTCAAAAGGCGTGACTTTTGAACCCATGAGACTAAAAGTCTCCCCACGGTCTCAAAGTATTCAAACTTAGATACTCTGATACCAATTTGTCACGCCCTCGATTTTCAACATAATTATATAATCCAATTTAATAAAAGAACCACGCGTAACATAAATAATACCCAAAAGAGTTTCCCACCTGTCAAATTTACAAACAAGTCCCCATAGTTACAGAAACACAATCTTGGCACCATGGCCGAAATTAACTTAGTTACAAGTACAGCCAACTCAAAATATTACCACTTTCTAGTCAAAAGGAATTTAAGAATAATTAGTTACATACTCATCTTTACCAAAAGCAAATTGATTACAAAGATGATTAAGTAACTAAAACAAGGTTAGCTCCCAAAAATCTTCATGTACAAGCACGCCGTCACATGCAGTCTATAGCCCAACGTTCGAACCTGAAAAGAAGGATTTTGTTGAGCTACACTAGCCCAGTAGGAAAATCTTTACCAAATTTATATGCAAATATGATGATAAGAGCAAACATGAGGGGGTAAGGAAACACAGCTCGATAGACGGTAACCAATCAATTTGCAAATGAATCCTTAACGAAATCGTATGCAAGAACCCTACGATGCTAATCCCTCTAACAATCCCAACTCGACTTACTAACCCAAAACTTTACCATCGGTATTTCCACCACTTGCGTTACCGGAATAACACCATAAGGAGTACCGTGTTACCACCACTTGCGTCACGGTGATCTCTAACGGCTCGGGTTACCGTATTACCACCACTTGCGTTACGAAACCCTTTAAGTCTCCGTATTACCACCACTTGCGTTACGGGACTTCCTAAACCAACCTTCGACCCAAAGTCAACTATTTCTCATATAACACGCAAACTAGGACTCCCCCATGGACACGTTCATAGATAGAACACCCTACATTACGCCAAAGCCATCACAAATGCACCATGAATGATCACACAATACCAACAATCTATAGAAAGTGCATTTACAACGTTTAACTAGGTCAATTCTTATATGGTTATTGTTAACGGAAGACCAACGGACCAAGGAGTACATCGAGTCATCATAGAAAGTCAATTAGACAAGCTTGAGATAGTTTAGGAGGTGTTCAAAAGGGTTTAGAAGTGATTGGAGATCAAAACAATCAACTGAGAAGCAAAAGGTGCAAAACTGGAGATAAGCTCACTGTATCGATACGCGCTTAATCCGTATCGATACGGAATCAACTGTCCAAAAAGATAAGCTTACTGTATCGATACGGCCCTTAATCCGTATCGATACCACGGGGCTTCGGGTAGAACTTTCAGCAGATTTTCAGACATGCTCAAGAACCAAAATCTGACAATCAAGGGCACGATTTCACACCAAATCAACGTATAAACATATAAAAGAAGTAAAGAAGTCCCTACCTCGCAATAATGGTCGAGATTCAAGCGTTTTTGAACGAGCCCTAGCTTTTTGAACTCCGAAACTTCGATTTAAACTCAACCCAAGGATCTCCGAGCTCAAGAACGTGATTGCAAGGCCGGAGGGAGGATGCTTCTTGAAGATCTTGGGAGATGGAGTGGAGTTTTGGGTGAGAAGTGAGGAGAGAGAGAGATAGCCGGTGGGGAGAGGGAGAGAACGGATGAAAGAGAGTGGGGAGAGGAGAATTTGATCTCCTACAATGCACACACCCACCTTATATACCCACATATCTTTAAATCACACACATACTCCCTCAACTTTCTACTCTTTCAATTCAAGCCCCAATCTAATTAATCACCAAATAATTCCTATTTTCTCAATTAGGCATTTAATAATTAATTTCAATAACTAAATAAATTACGGATCTCTACACATCGCCTTGGTGGGAGGTTGCTAATGTCACTAGGAGCGGCCGGGTCTTCCAACCGCCCAACCTTTCGGGTGGGAGCTCGTCCAACCGCAGCAGTGATCAAAGACCCACTGTTCCCTCTGCGCAAAAGAACACTCCGGCCATTCCTAGCGGGGTACCTGTAGAGGACGCTATTCTTAAACAGCTGGAAAGGATCTCTGCCGCCGTCTCTGTCTGGGGTCTGATATCATCGTCAAAGGAGCATCGAGAAAGGTTGTCTGCAGCACTAGCCCGTCTTACTGTGCCAACCGACATCACCCCCGAGGCCATGGTTGTCCTAGTCTTGCCATTGCTTTCCAAGCATTCCGTCACTTTCACTGAAAAGGACCTGCCTGTTGACGGAACTGCTCATAACCGCCCGTTGCATATCACCATCAAGTGCAAGGGACATTGGGTGCCGACGGTGCTAATCGATAATGGGTCTGCGATCAACGTCTGTCCGATGAGGGTTGCTTACCGTCTGGGGCTCACCAAGGCTGACCTCACACCTTCCAATCTAGCGGTCAAGGCTTACGACAACACGCGCCGCGTAGTCGAAGGGACTCTCATGCTGAAGCTTGATGCTGAGGGCTTTGAAATGGACGTGGAATTCCATGTGGTTGACATCCCCGCCACCTTCAACCTGCTGTTGGGAAGGCCGTGGCTGCATAGAGCAGGCATCATGGCTGTACCGTCAACTCTCCACCAGAAGGTCATGCTGGGGCTCCCTACTGGGACTCTAACCATCTGCGGAGACTCTGGGATTCGCCCGCTCAAGGACGATGGGACGCCTGTTTTGGGAATCATGCACGGGGAGGAAGACTCAGACTTTGGGGGATTTGCTTTTGACACCTCCGGCTCAGTCCTGTCCATTGTCATGGATGACGACTTCATAATCAGCTCTACTGCCCTCGAAATCATGAGGAAGATGTCATTCATGCCTGGCTTAGGGCTCGGGATCAACCAGCAGGGGATCGCTGAGTTCCCTGTCTTTCCCTTTACCAAAGGCCGCTTTGGCCTGGGATACACTCCCCCTACCAAAAAGGCCAAACTGGGGAAAGGCACGAGAAAACCTCGGACCCTTTATGGTAATCCCGACAGCTATTTCGTCCGTGAAGGAGGAGGCATTGCTTATCTGGGCCAGGCCAAACCTTTTTGGGATCAAGTGACTAGGACCTGGCTACTGGGCTTTGAGATCTTCGCTGCTGACACTTGGTCTGATGACGAAGAGGAAATTGCAAAGGAGGAGCTGGCCGCAAAGGAATTCAAGAGGCAGCTAGTCGCAATCAAGGAAAGGGCTGACTGGCTGGTCGCTTTTGATCAAGGGGGTCTAGAGGAGCTGTTCTCCCAAGTGGGTTTGGCTGGCAAGGAAGACGAGGCTGAAGTGCTGATGCTCGGGCCCGACTCTCCAGATCTTCTCAGCGATCCAACCTCCCTCATCGTCGAAGCAAAGGGTAGCAAAGGGTAGTCTTAATAACTGCATTTTTACTCCTCGTCTAACATGCATTGACGATGAATCTGAATCTGACACAGAGTCTGTCGAGTCTAAGTCTAGCTCAGAGTCGGAGTTTGTGCCTCTCGGCCCTCCACGTCATAGCTTTTCCTTCGAGTTTGAGTCTACTGTACTTGGCAACCCCTCTAGGTTTTATGAAATGAATGATCCTGCTTCCGACTACTTTGCTGACTTTTACATAAACTGTGTCGACCCCGACGACGAAGGAATCGACTTTGACGGGAACATCCCGACCGAGTTGCGTTCCCTCATCGAAAGGGAAGACGAAAGGCATGCTCAACCTCTAAAAGAAGAAGTAATTTCAATAAATCTGAAAGATGAGGATGACCCCGTATGATACAAATCGGTTCAAACCTATCCCCGGAACATCGCGCTGGTACAATTGAGGCACTCAAGGAATACTTCGAGGTTTTTGCTTGGTCCCACACTGACATGCCTGGTATTGGTCCCAAGATAGTGCAACACCGAATTCCGTTAATGCCAGGAGCAGTTCCCGTCAAGCAGAAGCTCCGAAGAATGAGGCCAGACTGGGTTCAGAAGATCAAGGAAGAGGTCACCAAGCAAATCGACGCAGGATTCCTGAGGGTTGCTGAATACCCCAAATGGGTCGCCAACATCGTACCTGTACCCAAGAAGGATGGAAGGATCAGAGTTTGTGTCGATTTTAGGGATTTGAACAAGGCAAGCCCCAAAGATAGTTTTCCCTTGCCTCACATTGATGTGCTTGTGGACAACACGGTGGGGCATGCCTTGCTCTCCTTTGTCGACGAGTTCGCAGGATACAATCAGATCTTCATGGCCCCAGAGGATCAGGAGAAGACAACGTTCGTCACAGAATGGGGGACCTACTGTTACGTGAAAATGCCATTTGGCCTAAAGAATGCCGGGTGCACTTTCCAAAGGGCCCAGACAACTCTGTTCCATGACTTCATCCACAAGACGGTCGAGGTGTATGTCGACGACATGATCGTGAAGGCAAAAGAGGAAAAGGACTATCTCCCTTCACTCAGACAGTTTCTCGAAAGGCTTCGAAAGTACAATGTACGTCTCAACCCGCAGAAGTGCACATTCGGGGTTACGACAGGTAAGATGTTGGGGTTTCTGATCACCAAGAGAGGAATCGAGGTCGACCCATCTAAAATCAAAGCGATTCTCAAAATGGAGCCCCCGCGATCTGAGAAGGGAGTGCGGAGTTTTTTGGGAAAAGTTCAGTTTATCAGCCGGTTCATCGCCAAATTGACTCCGACTTGCGAACCGCTGTTCCGTTTACTCAAGAAGAATGTCCCGTTCGAGTGGACAGACAAGTGTCAGGCTGCTTTTGAGTCAATTCAGAAATATCTGCAAAACCCTCCGGTATTAATGCCGCCTACGCCTGGACAACCATTGATTCTGTACTTATCTGTAACACCAATGGCAATGGGCTGTCTGTTAGCGCAGGAAGGGGAAAATAGAGTCGAGAAGGCCATCTACTATTTGAGCAAGAAAATGGTGGGAAGCGAGGAGCGATATACCCCTTTGGAGAAGACATGCTGGGCGCTAGTTTGGGCTACCAAAAAGCTTAGACACTACATGCTAGCCTATCCGGTGAAGCTGATTTCTCGAATGGACCCCATCAAATATCTATTCGAGAAGCCAGCGCTCACCCATAAGCTAGCACGTTGGTTGCTTCTGCTAGCTGAGTTCGATCTCCAGCATGTCACAAGGAAGTCAGTAAAAGGCCGCGCCGTGGCAGAATTCTTGGCAGACCACCCAGTTGAGGGGCCAGAGGATGTGGATTTCAACTTCCCAAACGAGGAGGTGCTGGCTGTAACTGAAGAAGTATGGACGCTGTATTTCGACGGGGCTGCTAATCAGAAAGGATTCGGAATCGGGGTGTTGCTGATCACGCCCGCTGGCCCTCATATTCCGCTCGCTTTCAAACTGAATTTCGATGTTACTAACAATCAAGCCGAGTATGAGGCCTGCATCGTCGGAATGGAGGCAGCAATTGCACTGGGAGTCGAGAAGCTCGAGGTTATCGGAGATTGAAACTTGGTGGTGTCCCAAGGCAACGGAGATTGGAAGGTTCGTGAAGAAAAGCTGAAGCCTTATCACCAAGACTTGGAGGAACTGATTCCTCGCTTCAATAAGGTGACTTTCACCCATGTACCCCGCTTGAGGAATCAGTTCGCCGATGCCTTGGCGACCTTGGCTTCAATGATCGAACTCCCGACAGGGGTCAAAATGCGGCCCATTGTGATCGAACAAAGGGACCGGCCCGCTTATGAAGACATCAATGCCATCGATGATGGCCTACCCTGGTACCATGACATCTGGAACTTTGTGGAGCGCGGGGAGTTTCCCGCTGGGGCTACTAGGAAGGATCGGATCGCTCTGCAACGTTTGGCTGCCCAGTACATCATCTGTAGGGGAAAATTGTATCGAAGGTCTCACTACGGGATGCACAAGCTGTGTGTGAATGGTGCCGAAGCAACACGGATAATGGAGGAGATGCACGAAGGAGTCTGCGGTCCTCACATGAGTGGCGTCATGCTCGCAAGGAAAATCCTCAGGCAGGGTTATTATTGGTCTACAATGGAATCGCAATGCATTGACTATGTGCGACGTTGCTACAAGTGTCAAATCCATGCTAATCTGCAGCATGTTCCTCCAACTGAACTTTTTGGTATGACCTCGCCTTGGCCCTTCTTAGTGTGGGGAATCGACGTCATCGGGATGATCAGACCCTCCGCTTCAAACGGCCACAAGTTCATATTGGTAGCCATTGTCTACTTCACCAAGTGGGTCGAGGCAAAATCTTACAAGACTCTGACAACCGTACAAGTGGCGCAGTTTATTCGAAAGAACATCATCTACCGGTATGGGGTCCCTCAGGCCTTTGTGTCAGACAATGGAAGCCACTTCAAGGGAAGGGTTTTGGAGCTGTTTGAGGAATTTGGGATCCAGATCCATCATTCATCAACCTACCGGCCACAGACGAATGGGGCTGTCGAGGCTGCAAATAAGAACGTCGAAACGATCATCAAGAAGACTGCCAAGTCTGCAAGAGATTGGCATGAACTGCTACCGTTGGCCCTCTGGGGGTACCGAACGTCTATTCGCACTTCCATGGGCGCAACTCCGTTCTCTTTAGTCTACGAAATGGAAGTTGTACTCCCCATCGAGCTTGAGATTCCGTCTCTGAGAGTCATGGCCGAAAGTGGGCTCGAGGAGGCTGAATGGTTAAGTGGGAGGTTTGTCGAGCTCATGTTGTTTGACGAAAGGAGGCTCCGTGCTCTGTATCATGTTCAAGGGTATCAGCGTCGAATCGCCCGGGCATTCAATAAGAAAGTGAAGTCGAGAGGTCTGGTCGAAGGGGATATGGTTACAAAGGAGATCCGGGCTCCGGTGTTCGATCCTCGTGGGAAGTTCCGGCCAAAGCGTTCTGGGCCGTACATCATCAAAACCATCCTATCCGGGGGTGCTGCTAAGCTCATCGACCTCGACGGCAATGAATTCAGTACCTTGGTCAACCTGGATCAGCTCAAACGTTACTACCCCTGAGAGATGCTCGTTGGATCGAAAACCACAAGGGTGGGCGATTCCAAGCAAAAATTAGAGCAGCCTGCTAGACCGAAAACCTAAGGAGGCGGTCTAGGCAAAAATAAATAGGCAAAAATCAAAAGCTCGCTAGACCGAAAACCTGTTAAGGCGGTTCTAGGCAAAAATTAGAGCGTAAAAGGAGAGGTAAAATACACGAGCGAACCTTTGCCTGAACTACGTTCCAACCTGATTCCCTGCGAAGGGGATACGTAGGCAGTCTCTCAATGAGCCCCGGTCATATCCTATAAAGCTGATCCACGGTCTGACATTTTGGGTTTGTACCAAGGCTGAGATGGTTCAAGGATCCAAAAGGCGGGCTGGAGTTGCGTTGGAGAATTCAAAAGGGGGAACCCTTCATCTTTCAACTTTATTTTGCAAAATTACTACGTCCAATATACAAGCTGAGCATAAAAGTCTTAAAAGAAATGAAGCATGAAAAACAGAACAAAATGCTTGAGAAGCCTAACGGCTCACAGCTTATTCTAAGTACAGCAAAGTGGTTTGGAGTCAGCCAATATTTGTTCTTGCATGCACATCTGCTCTCAGCCACTGTCTATAGCGATTCTTTAGCCGAGGATTAAAATCTGGCATCTCCGCCTGGAGAATCCTTAGGCCCCAGCGCCTCTGATAACCGCCCAGTGTCTGAGCATTGAAATTGGGAAGACGGAAGCCCCCGGTACTGATTCGGGTATTCTCCTGCGAAGCGCCCAGTTGGCGAAGGATCCGCCCGGGGATATAAAACGTGAAGCTGGTTAGCCCCGCGATGACCACCCTGTCGAAGCCGTCAGAGTGAATGGTCATGTCTGGAAGGTCCAGCCAAGGACACCTCCAAGCAATTTCATCGGGCTGCATCTCCTGCATGAATTCGTACCAGCCCTCCACATCCAAGTCAGGATACCGCATTTCCCTCTGATGAACCCGTTTTGGAAACAGATTCCAGCCCGCTGCCGGTGGATGCAACAGACTCAGCTTGTCCGACAACCACAGCTGCATGAGTGACAAAACAAGTAAGGAGTCAGATAAAGCCTGAGTGAAAAGACAAGTAAGAAACTAGGGAGCAGCCTAAGCTGAGTGTCGAGGTAAAACGAGAATGTGCGAAAAACCAGAAAAAGGTGAGCTGAGTGAGTTTACCTGAAGCAAGAGCGGGCTCCCGCTGAAAACGGCTGATTGGCCTGTACTCACCAAATCCAAACCTAGGAGTGTCTCAGCCAGGATCAAGGGAATCACATTCTTTCGGTCCCCCATTTGAGCGGCCACGCTCACCAAGGAAGGGCTGACCCGCCCGTCAGAAGGAACGAGCAAATAGGCTGCAAGCAGGCAGATAACCAGGGCGAAGCGCCGACGTGCTTGAATTTCATCGCTATTCGGGCTATCCAAGTCGACATCCGGGCTGTACATTTCAACCAGCCGGATAACGTTCACCTGGCCACCTTTCAGGATTGTGTTCGCCAGACCCCGAGAAATGCCAAGCGAGCTGGCCAGCAGTTTCGGCATGCTCACTTGATAGGGAGGAACGACGAGCGTCGGGGACGCGTAGGTGCGGAGGTACGCCTGAAATTCCTCTACGGTTGGGCACATCTCATCGTCACCAAAGCGGAAGACATGGACGTCCGGATCCCAGAATCTCAGGGCGGCCCACAGCAGCGCTGGGCAGATCGGCACATGTCGAAGAAAACGGAATGAAGAAAGCCCGTGATATTGGAAGTTAAGCCAATCCACGCCCAAAAAGGACACAAGCCAAGGCCTGAGCAGTGTTGGGAGGGGATTGTCCATGGGCGAAGCTGAGTATATACTGGAGAAGAAAAGGGGTAATTGATGCTGTGAATGCCCTGAAGGAGGCATCCTCAGCTTTATAGGCTCTCAACTTACCGTTGTAAAACGCATGGAGCATGGAACCAAGTAGCTAGCCTCCAAAGGAGCATCATGCTAAAGTACTCTGCCTCCCCTGAACCCTCAGAAACCGTGGGGAAGCCGTGTGGGGGTAAAAACAAACTCCCCCTGAAAAAGGACAGTTGGTCAGTCAAGTGGATCTGACTCATGGGAGCTTGGCGTACGCCAACCTAAAGCTGGCATACACATGGTTTTCACAATCATGGCGTACGGTTTCATAACCATGGCGTACGGTAGGTTTATGCACCAGAAAACCAGTTTCCAGCAGCAACTGCCGTCGCATGGTCGTTGTTAGTTCCAAGGCTTGCTTTGGCCATTTCTTGATTCCTACAAGTTTCAAACGTCATTTGGGACTGCCACGAAGCGTCGGATCTTAAAAGCCACGCCCGTCGAAGGTTTTGGACCCCCGAAGGCCCGTGTCAAGCCAAAATCAAGGATACGGAGGGTCGAATCTCGTTTTGTAGGGTTTTGCCAAGTTTTGTTACACCGTACGCGTCACATAGAACTTGTGTGACTGCACGGGGGTGTCGGTTTCAGTCCGGGACCATATCGAGTCATCTTTTGCGTCTTATGTCCATTTTTGCGACATTTTTAGCTCTTTTTTAGTATTTTCCTCGTATCGGGATATTTCTACCGGTTTCGATGGTTTGTACAGGTCATTGTACATCTATATAGTTTATTCAAAGTGTCAATTTCTTCCAATTTGGAGAAATACGGAATTTGGTCTATTAGCGCCTATTTTCCCGTATCCTCCGCGTGTCTGGGGTATATTTTGTATCCTAGGGCCTTTCTGTCCATTCTTTATTCGAGCTATGTCTTGTGTGCGCATGTGCAAGTGTCCGTGTCAATTCAGAACCATCGTCAATGCATGTTAGATATTAGGGGATGGTTCGTTCGTTTCCTTAAAGCTCAAAATCCAATAACCAAAGGAATCAAGAAACAGGAAACGCAGATATTATTACTATGTCAAAATCCCAAAAGAAAGCAAGAAAGGAAAATGTATCAAGCGGCACAATGGCCCGAGCAAAACCTAAAGTATCGAGGCACACTCGCCCAAAAGCCAAAAGGCACGCAGGCCTTATATCCAAAACGGCAAAGTATCAAAGTATCAGTGTGTCAAAAGTCAAAACAGCAAAATAGACTAAAGCTCAGTGATAGCCCTCAGTCGTCGAACAGGTCCTCGTCGTCCTCCTCCTCCTCGCTCTCTACCAGCTCGCGCGGGTCTATCCGGAACTGAGGATCACCTGCAGAGTCCGAGCCGCTGCTGAGGGACGTACTCTCCTCTTCTTCTTCTGCTTCCTCTTCCTCCCGTCTTTTCTTCTGAGAAGGCCCCTCAGCAAGCCTCTTCTCCGCAGGCCTCTTTCTCAGATCTCGGCGGAACGGGAGGTCCTCGCTAGCAGGCGCAATCTGTACTCCTCTCTGAGTGCTCGCTGCTGGGCCGGATGAGCTCGGTGCTATTTTTCTTTTGAGGCAGTGGCCTCACACTCTTCCTCCTAGGAGCCGCCCTAACCTGCCCCTGCATTGCATTTAGCTTGTTAACATCTGTGTACATATTGCATATATATATTGAAATGTGAAAGCAGGACATTGTTCTATCAAAGTTTCAAAGTCATACCTGAGGCCGCACAGTAGGAACTGGAGCTGGAGGTGGATAGTGCAGCCGCAACTGGGCGCCGCTAGCAATTCTGTGAAACTCCTTCTCCATGGCCTTCATCAGGCGCACTGCCTCTCGCACCCACTCCATCGGGGCCTGTGTTACAATAAGTGATCAAGTCAGTTTGCAAGACAAGTATACATGTGCAGGTCAAAGTAAAGAAGGTACAAGGGATGCTAAGTATCGTACCGGTCCTGTGATCTCCTCGGGCTCTCTCCTAGCAGGCTCGAACTGAACAGTGGCCTCCTCTCCCTGAGCATCTCGCACAGCCAGTGTCCAAGAAAGTCGAGGAAGGCCCGTCGCCCTAGCAGGCTCACTCCTCTCCCTCGAGCAGGCAGTCCTGCCGCCTTGTCCGTGCCTCTCCTCTCCAGCTGCTCTAACCTCAGCCTCTACAGCTCCGTGCTCGACTACCCCAAGCGGTCCCGCCAAGTACTGCCTCTGATAGACAGCATAGTCACGCTCGGGCCTCAGGAAAGCAGTAAGGCCTACCGGGACGGTGAAGCGCTGCAGCTCAGCCAGTGTGTACTGGTCCGTGTGTGAAGCGCGAGGCGGAAGTGAACCCGGCACCACAAACTCTGAAGCCTCAAGTGACTGCCGCGTCACTCGATCCCCTAAGTACCACTGCCACCCGAAGATCGACTCCAGTAGCACGCGGCTCGCGGCTACCACCCTGCTTCGGGAAAGGTACTCCGGCTCATCCTCCGCGGTCCTCCAAGGGTCCCACTCCACCTGCAAGCATTCACAATCAAGCAACAAACAGTCGATCAGCGACAGCATTGAAGTAATTCAAAGGCGATAGTAGGCAATAAAAGGCTGTGTTCTACCTGGGTGCCCGACAGCTCGTCAAGGTACGCCCGAAAGGCTTGGAGGCTACCTCTTGCCGCCTTCATGCCTCTGTACTGTGGCCCCCATATCAGAGCACGGGGGAGCATCTTCAAGTCCGGGCACAAATTCTCCGGAGGGTGCATCTTCAGCACCTCATATGCCCATAATTACAAGTTCAAACAATCAAAGCATCAGTACAGTAGGCACAATTCAAAAGAAAGGAAAGTACTCAGAAAAGTAAAGGTTATGAGTCTATTTTTCTTACCTCCCACACCCTCCAAAGGCCGGCAATCGCCTTCTTCCGCCGAGAGAACTCCCCCATGAAGCTATAGCACGTCCCCAGAGCAGCGCCTCCCTAGTCGTACCTAGCCGCTGTGCGCAAGTCGAACAAGGCCGACAAGTAGGCCAAGTGCACCGTGGACCGCTTGTTCGGGTACAGCGACGCCGCGAACAAGTACAACAAGTAGGCCCTCGCCATCTGCTCCTCCTCCTGCTCCGAGGTCGGGACCTTGTCCTTCAAATGCCAGTGGAACTGGTCGTGGGAGAACGTCTCTGAAATACCCACGGGCACAAAACCCAAAAACCACTGTAGCACCTCTGGATCTCTGTGGATCCCTGTGTCAAAAGGGATAGGCTCTCCTCCTACCCTCAAACCCGTCAGAGCAGCAAAGTCCGCCAGAGTCACGGTCATCTCCCCGATCGGAAGGTGGAAGGTGTTGGAGGCATCCCACCACCTCTCAGCCAGCGCCGTGAGCAGGGCATGGTCGCTAAGCGTAGCCGTCTGTGTGAGAATGAATGGCCTGAATCCCGCAGCATCAACCAAGGACCTAACCCGCTCGGGCAGCCCTCTGTACAACTCGAGGGAACTAGCAGGACCACCGTGCCCTCTTGTACCACCTCTCGTCCTCTGCACACCACAAAAAGCAAAATGGACAAGAGTTTCCGTTAGCATGCATACCATAACAGGCAGTCGAATCAAGAAAAGGTTGTAAGTAAAAGCCATCAAGCCAGGATCAAGAGGGCATCCAACATTCTATGGTCAATTCAAGGTCCGTGTTCACCATGAAGTCGAAACAAGTTATTTCAAAAGCATGATATTTTATGTACATGAGGTATCCTACTCAGTCGAACCAAAGGCATTGGCATTCTAGCAGTCGAATTCAAGTTCTGAAATATTAACAAGTCGAGGCAACCTACAGTCGAATCAAGTTCGTTATCACGCAGTTCTATCAGAGTTCTAGCAAGTCTACAGTCGAGTTCAAGTATTTTCTACCCAAAGTTCTATCTACCAAGTCAAGCTATCAGGCATGCATATGTCACCATGCTATCAAACGTCATGCACAAATAAGCTACATACAAGCACAGTAATAAAGGACTACGAGGAAATCAAAAGCGGAATTCAAAGGGATACCTGCGCCCAGTCCACCGACAAGTGCCACTCTGGGTCTCTCAGCACGAGCTCTGTGTCGTAATCATTGCGGCGTTGGATGTAGCTCTCAAACCCGGACGGTATGAACAAGTGTGGCTCCGGGGGAACATAGGCCCCTGCTTCAAATGCCGCACGGCCTGCAGCCCACATAGCCTCTGCCCGTGCCACCGCTCGCTCACGAGCTAGGCCACCCTCCTCCTGGGCCTGCTCGACCACCTCTGTCTCCCGTACAAAAGTATCCTCTGCCGCCTTAGCCCTCTCGGCCTCGGTCCTCAAGCGCTCCTCCTCCCGAGCCTGCGCGATTTGTCTCAGTCTCTCCTCCCGGGCTGATATCACCGTCTCCACCACCATTGGGTTCTCGCGCAACAGCCGATCAAGCACCTCCTCCGATACGAACTCCGCGAAGTCCCCGCGCGTAATGGGAACGTGCGCCGAGGACCCCGCCGCTGGTATGAACTCTGCTGGACCTGTGGGTACCCCAATGGGAGCGTCCTCCTCTGCTACAACACCCTTACCCCTCGCCGGATCTCTCCTCGGCGTCTCCGGCCGATCATCACCGCCACCAACATCACCACCGCTACCGCCGGCCCCAATTGAACCCATGCCCGTAACAACCAGCCCCTCTACTCCACTTTGGAAGTCCAATCGTTGCACTCGTGGGCCCCCTGTATCGCCAGAAGCTGGCGTACGCCCATCCACTCCAGCCGTACGCCACCTGTCGCCGTCACCCGCCTCCTCTGCATGGCCACCATCGCCGCCGTCGCCGCTTGAAACCTCTGCACCGTTGGTCGACGACGAACCCAGGGTCGCTTGATCGTCGATTTGTGACCTTTGAGCCTCGATTTCGACCCTTGGTTGTCTTTCCTTTTCTCCACCGCCACCATTGCCGCCACTTCCACTGGGTTCGGCCATGGATGCACTGATTCGAGCAAATAACAGTAGGGAAGGAAGATTTGAGTGGGGAGATGAAGAGTTTGGGAGAGTTTGAGAGCCTTTGGAGTTCAAAACTGTCGAGAATGGCGGTTCTTACATTTCTGCAGAAGTTATACGACATGGGGTCGAGCTGGGCCGGGTCTGGTCCTGGATCTGGACCGGGCCAAGAAAGATTCCTGGCGTACGCCAGGGTCATCGTACCATACGCCATCTTATTTTGGGCCGTGGGCCCAAATGCCATATGGATCAGATTTTTCCTCCTCAAATGGGGACTCGAATGGCCCAATGCTTATTTGTACCCCCTGGTGGGCTTACCGCCAAGCAGGGTCCCGTCCAATTTCAATTCAACGACGGTCCACCCATCCAATTTCAATTCAACGACGGTCCGCCCGTCCAATTTCAGTTCAACGACGGTCCACCCGTCCAATTTCAATTCAACGGCGATCTGCCCGTCCAATTTCAATTCAACGATGGTCCGCCCGTCCAATTTCAATTCAACGACAGTCCACCCGTCCAATTTCAATTCAACGACGGTCCGCCCGTCAAATTTCAGTTCAACGACGGTCCACCCGTCCAATTTCAATTCAACGGCGATCTGCCCGTCCAATTTCAATTCAACGACGGTCCACCCATCCAATTTCAAGTCAACGACGGTCCACCCGTCCAATTTCGATTCAACGACGGTCCACCCGTCCAATTTCAAATCAACGACGGTTCACCCGTCCACTTTCAAATCCACGACGGTCCACCCGTCCAATTTCAAATCAACGGCGATCCGTCTGCCCATTTCTGCCTTCCGCAGGCAGCAATCTTTGTCAAATAATCTGTCTGGCTGAATTCACCGACCAGGTTCTTTAAGATTCATGTCTTCTTTATCTTGCTCAGGATAGTCAGGAGTAGGGTGTCTAGACAACCTTTGACGTTACTTGTCTCCACTCAACCAAATGGTGCTCCAAGTGCCGTCAAAGGGGGGCTTCTGTAGACACCCCATTCTGGACTGTCCGGATTAGTCCTTTTACTTTCTTTGTTGACCCGATGATGATGAACAGTCGAGAACGGTTCGAAGACAATGGAAGGATTTGAGCTTTGAACGTTGAACTCTCTCCCTTCAAGCCCACCTTCAAGCCCATTTCAAAACCCTTCAAACCCAGAGCCAAAAAAAGCCTCAGCAAAACCAACCCTGCTTACGCCAGCTCCTGCTTGGCGTGCACCAGGAAATTGCCACGTGTCGGACATTGACCGTTGACTGAGTTTGACCTGGCGCACGCCGGTCCATAGCTGGCGTACGCATGGTCAAGACCGGTCAAATCACTGCTTTTCTGTCACGTGCTCGAAACTTTGCAACCGCCTCAGTACGGCGCAGAGTCCCCTGATCATCACATTCTGCAGGGGACGTTCCCCTCTCTCTCCTACACTACCCATCAACTAGTCCCATGCATTTAATGCATGGGACTCCTCCCTCTAACCTAACCAAACCCCTAACCCCAGCTGATCACCCCTGGACTCAGCCTCTCTCCTCTATAAATGCAAGCCCTTGCATTCATTTGCAAGGGTTAACCAACATTAAAGAAGCCAAGTTATCCCTCTCTTCTCTCTTGTTCCTTGTTCTCCCATTGAAGGATTGAGAGGTAGAGAAACTCTATACACCCCTCACCACTGATCAGTCACCACACATCCTCCATCTTCAACATCCAAAGCTCACATCCTATCTTCCCATCTCTTGCACCAAAGGTATACCACCTTTGCGTGGCTTTCTGTTTTCAGCCCCTGAGGGGAACCAGAAGGGTTCTGGCTGGTAACTGATACCAGTCCAGGTCCCTTCCTGGTAAAATAAAACAGTCGAAGAGGACAAACCATGGCGCACGCCAACATACTCAAGCCGTACGCCATCTCTGGCTGTATGCGCATTGTTGGCGTGGGGATCATGGAGTGTCCATTTCCTGTTATCTATTTTCTGTCATCACCTTCCAGCATGCTAAAAACCGGTTTATTGCTTTCTGTATTTGTAACTGTATATGTGTAGCATGTCAATACTTGCTTTCTTTTTGCCTTGCAAGGCCTTTGGGATATTTCTGGTCATGTTCTAGAACCCAGATGGTGTAAAGCCAAACACTGGACAACACGCAAAAGTGGCGTACAGCCTCTGTTGAGTGGCGTATGGCATATATGCTGGGGTCCAGTGCCTGGCCATTACATCATGTTTCAATCTTGGCCTCTTGTTCCTCCCCACTCTGTTTATGGGGGTTTGCTTTGCTATTCCCTGGCTACTGGCCATTCCTTATGCCTGTACATGTACATAATCTATATTATCAACTGCGTGGTTTGTCCTGGGTGTGCACTGGTCCACTCCAGAGCCCAGAGGATTGAGAGTAGGCGCTGTGAGAAATCAGAAGGGTAGTGTACGCCAGCTTTTAGGTGGCGTGCGCAGGGTGTGTTGGCGTGCAGTGGCTTGGCCATTGCGTGCCAGCATGTCACCTGCTCACGCACCCGACGAGCAGCGTACATCATCCCGTTGAACTTCTGGCAGTGCTTGTTCTCAATCTATGTTCTTACGTTTAATTCAATTCAAGTAAGCAAATCATCATCCATAAACATTTTTGTCATATAAACTGCAATTTGTTACAGCTTTAAATCCCCGTTAACTGTTCCCCCGCCCTAATTGGCCAAAAATGATCAAATGAGAGAAAAATATAAAGGTTTTAATAAAATGCCCGAGTAGAGACCGATCTCCGGATTGGGCGAGAGGGGTGCCATAAAACCCTTCCCCTCTCGTAATCTGACTCCCGAACCTCAGATATCGAAGGTGATGACGGACCAGTCTACGCCTTTTCAAATCAAATCAAACCCTTTCTCAAATCAAAGCAAAACGTAGCAAACGTTCTCGAGTTCGGTTCCTTGGGTGTCTCACCGCTAAAACCCGAGTGGCGACTCTGAATCGAAGCGTTTCGCCGTGCTGTTTTCCAAGAGGGCCGCCCCCAAACAAACTTTTTACAAACCAAAATCGGGCAAATTTTGGGGCGTGTGCCCACAAATGGACAATACATCATCAGCATGCATAATATAGTGAGCAGTCGAATCAAGAAAAGTTCATGAGTCGAAAACAACTTAGGTCAAGACTAAAGGTATTTTGCACATTCACGCGGTCGATTCAAGGTTTTCAGTTATGTTGGGGGGGGGGGGGGGGGTCGAATCAAATCTTGGGCATATTGTTGGTCGAATCAAGCTTTTGGAATGTTCTATTTTCTTCTCAAAGGAGCATTGTTCAGTCGAATCAAGTAAGCATATCAAGTCAAGGCAATTTATGGTCAATGCAAGTTCATCACAGTTCTCATCCGAGTTCTAAGCTGTCTACGGTCAAGTTCAGTCACTTTTTCCGAATTTTACTTGTCGAATCTAGCTCTAAGGTACGAGTGTCACCATGTTACCGCAGTTCGTGCATAATAAGCTACATGCGGTGCAATAATGAAGGACTGAAAGTTAAAAGCAAGATCAAAAGAATACCTGTGCCCAGTTTGTGGACAAGTGCCTCTCGGGGTCTCTCAGAACAAGCTCCGCATCGTACTCATCCTGGCGGGGGACGTAGCTCTCAAACCCAGATGGTATGAACAAGTGTGGCTCCGGCGGG
The DNA here is from genome assembly GCA_014282245.1 of Rhododendron simsii. Taxonomy (NCBI): domain Eukaryota; kingdom Viridiplantae; phylum Streptophyta; class Magnoliopsida; order Ericales; family Ericaceae; genus Rhododendron; species Rhododendron simsii. Next base: position 51,926 of record WJXA01000371.1, on the reverse strand, counting down.
ACATAGGCAGCCCATATAGCCTCTGCCCGCGTCACGGCCCGCTCGCGAGCTAGGCCACCTTCCTCCTGGGCCTGCTCGGCTGCCTCTGCCTCCTGTACAAAGGCCTCCTCCTCAACTCTAGCCCCCTCAGCCTCAGCTCTCAGGCGCTCCTCCTCCTGGGCCTGTGCTATCTGTCTCTGCCTCTCCTCTCGGGCTGATATCACTGCCAACACCACCCCCGGATTCTCCCGGAGCAACCGACCAAGTTCCTCGTCGGACACGAACTCCGCGAAATCCCTGCGCGTAATGGGTACATGCGCTGAGGACCCCTCTGCTGGCCTGAACTCAACCGGCCCGGTGGGTACCCCTCCAGAAGACTCCTCCACAACAGCGGGATCCTTGCCCTTCGCCGGGTTTCTCGCCGGTGTCTCCGATCGGTCGCCATCATCACCATGGTCACCACCATCACCGTCGCCGCCGCCGGCCCTCACTGAAACCAAGCCCGTAACCACCAAACCTTCTACCCCACTTTGGAAGTCCAACCGTTGCTCCCGTGGGCCCCCCGTCTCCACCACAGCTGGCGTACGCCCAGCCTCCCCCGGCGTACACCGCCCGTCGCCGTCGTCAAGCCCTACTGCATGGCCGCCATCGCCTGCGCTTGCAAGCTCTGCACCATTGGTCGATGACGCTCCTAGGGATGTTTGATCGTCGATTAGAGACCTTGAAGTCTCGATTACGCCCCTTGCTTGGTTTTCTCTCTCTCCACTACCGTCATTGCCGCCTACACCGCCACGGCCGCCTCCTATTTCGGCCATAGATGAGTATGGGTCAAGGTTTTTGGGAAGGAGATGGGAGATTTGGAAAAGTTTTGAGAGTTTTTGAAGTTCAAAAGTCGAAGTATGGTAGTTTCAAGCGTCGTGCAGAAGTTATTCGACGTAAGAGTGCTGTTGGGCCAGGTCTGGGCTGGATCTGGACCGGGCCAGAAAAGATTCCTGGCGTACGCCAGGTATGCTAAACCGTACGCCATTATTGTTTGGGCCTCAAGCCAAAACCTCATTTGGATCAAACTTTTCTCTCAAAATCAAGACCCCGGTGGCCCAGTGATCATTTATACCCCTGGTAAGCCCATCCCCAAGTAGGCTTCTCTCCAATTTCAAATCAACGACGATCAATCCGTCCAATTTCAAATCAACGGCGATCTGTCCGCCCAATTCAAATCAACGGCGATCCGTCCGCCCAATTCAAATCAACGGCGATCTATTCGTCCAATTTCATCTCTTTTTCCCCAACAGATTATTCTCCAGCGGAGTGCGCCCTCTGCAGTAGCCCGTGCCGCCTCTCCAATGCAATCAAGCAGCGGTCTGTCCGTCTCTTATACCTTCAGCAAACGGCAATCTTTTTCAAATAATCTGCTTGGCTGAGCCTGATCGACCAGGTTCTTTAAGAGTTCATGTCTACTTTGCCATGTATCTTGCTCTAGATAGCCTAGATCAGGGGTGTCTAGACAACCTTTGACGTTACTTGTACCGAATCTGATGGTACTCCAAGTGCCGTCAAAGGGGGGCTTCTGTAGACACCCCATTCTGGACTGTCCGAATTTAGTTCTCTTATTGTCTTTGTTGCCCCGTTGATGAGAAAAGGTCGAGAACATTTTAGGTCGATGGAAGGTCTTGAGCTTTGAGCGTTGGACTTTCCTCCTCCAAACCCATTTCAAATCCAGAGCTAGGAAAGCCCCAGCAAAACTGTAACGACCCTGATTTTCAGTCGTTAAAAATTTCGTTAAAAATTTGAATTTTATTGTAATTGCTTTTAATTTCCGATAGTTTGTCATAACTGCACTTTAACCCTTGAACTTTCGTTTCTTGCACTTTAACCCCGCTTGGTAAGCCTAGTTAGTTTCTAACCGACTTGTTGAAGAAACTAAACTAGGAAATCATTTGGTTACTTTTTCCTAACCGCAAATGGACCGTTTTACCCCTCTTGGACACTTTGAACCTTTTGAACCCTAGAACAAGAATTGATTATTCATTTTCTTTTTAATTATTTTGGTTTTATTCTTTGTCCATTGGACAAAGATTTCTAGGGCAACTATTATCCATTGGATAATAGAAACCCCAATTGTTTATCATAAAAGTATACTTGGCTAAGTACTTTTATCTTTTAAAAAATGGACATTTTTGATTAGTTTACTATATAATTACCCTAGCAACTATTATCCATTGGATAATAGAAGTTAGGGATTTTATTACCCATTGGGTAAAAGATTAGTCTTTCACCAAAGTACCTTGGGTTATTAATTTAATCCTTTTCTTTAAACCATGTGTGAAAGCACAACTTTTTTTTTATTAAGAAAGGTACCAAGTACTAGATTCTTGTAGTACCCTTTAGTTATTTTTTAGTAGGGATTTGATTCTTCCAATTGTACAAGGGTACCATAAGTATATTATATTCTAGTACATTGAAGACTAGAATATTACCTCAAAGTACCATGTGCACAATTGTTGGTTGGAAGAGAATCCTAGCCAAAAAGACTACTTTTGATCTTAAGTACTAAAGTACTACTTTTTTATTGGTTTTCTTTCATTTTTTTGTACCTTGGCAAGAGAATGAGAGGGAGAGAGAGAAGAGGGCAGCCGGCCAAGGAGAAAGGAGAGAGGGGGGGGGGGGGGGCCGGTTGGGAAGAGAAAGGAGGAGGAAGATTGCTTGTACTTGTCCATTGAACTCCCATGTACTTGAGATCTTTGTGCTTCCAAGCAAAATCTCAACTCCCATGTACTTCTTGGATATTTTACCAATTGTGCAACCATTGGATTTTGTACTCATCTCATCTCCACCATCTATTTGTTCAAAGCATAGATCTTTGGTACACCATAGCCATGCAACCCTAGGATTCTCCTTTGATCTTTCAAAAGTTGGCTTTACATGTGTCAAAATTTGAGAGAGAAAGAGAGAGAGGGGGGCCGGCCTTAAGAGAGGAGAGAGAGCCAAGGTCTTGGCCTATAAATAGAAGCCATTCCAAGCTTCAAAGATCACACCTTCAAAGCTTTGCTCTTCCTTCTCTCTAGAAATCTCGGATTTCCAGTTCCAGGCAGCCTACTGCCCTTCGGAAATCCCCAGTTTTCTCCTTCTTAGAGTAGTTTTTAGAACCAACTTCCTTCGGGAAAGTTGTAGAACACTTCGAGAGCTTCAAGTTAGGCTCAAGAACCACCCCAATCGGTCAAGAAATGACCAAGATATTGGCATCCGAAGTTCAGTGAAAATTCTGGATTTTCATTTCCTGACAGCTTACTGTCACTTCCTTCGTCCCCATTTTTCTCCTACCTAACGTCGTTTCTAGGATCGACTTCCTTCACGAGAGTTGTAGAGGGTTTCGAGATCTTCGATTGCAACCCAAGAACGACTCTATTCAGCCAAAGATTGACCGAGTTACTGCCGTCCGAAGTTCAGTCCAGATTTGGAGTTTCACCACCCGTAGGATCTTCCAACTTGCTTATTCGGCCCCGACTAGTTTCGGATCAAGGTAGGATATTCTTACTCCTATTCCTAAGTATAAGTAGATTATTTCAAAAGATAGAACGTATCGTTTGTCTATAAGTATTGTACCTTGGTCTTTAAAATGATTATGAGCATGCTTATATGAATTGCTTGCATTACTTGTGACACGATAAAGCATAAGTGATTTATCACTCCAAGGGCGTCCGAACATGTGGCGTTATGCTTTAAGCGTTGATTTGAGTAGAGTGAATGATCTTGTTAGTGCTTACTTTTGTCCTGCCTCGGAGTCTATGCATGATAACGAGACACGAGAACCGAGAAATGTAGAAACATGGCACCTAGGGTGTGGTTATCAAAAGGATAAGTTTTTCCGAGGAAGGAAATATTTTAGAAACTACATAATGACCGTTTTTGGTGGCATTATGTGTGTGTGTGTGTTCCAATGGGAATCCGGAATAGCGAAACCATTGTGAGGTTGTGTGTGTGCGTTCCCATGGGATCCCGGACCGGCGGAACCATGGTGAGGTATAGCTTGGTTATCCGCGGAGAGGAGCCAATGCAATTGTGTGCCAATGGGAACCCGGCGCGGCGGAACCATTGTGAGGATACTCGGGAACCCGGCGCGGCGGAACCGAGGTTGGGTGTGTGGCTTGGTTATCCGCGGTACGGAGCCAATGTCAAATGATTTTGAAAGGGTGTGTGTGTGGCTTGGTTATCCGCGGTACGGAGCCAATGTCAAATGATTTTGAAAGGCTTGGTTATCCGCGGTACGGAGCCAATGCAAAGGATTTTGAAAAATGGTTTTGTAAGTGGAAAACGTTGACACGGTCTACGACGAGTCGCGTAGGAGAAATCGGGAAATCTTGGACACCAACGTTAGATAGTGAATGTGGACGTATTATCGTCATTTATGTGATTTCTATGATCGTTCGTTTGTAAGCTAAGGGTTAGCGGGTAAGGATTTCCTATTGAGCGTTGTAGCTCACGGTGTTGCCTTTTGGTGACCCTGGCATATTATATTGGTGGCGACGCCGGTATAATGTGTCAGACTTCATAGATGAGCAGGGCGAGATCTTCAGTGTGGAGGCGTGCGGAGCCGAGGAGCTGGCTAGGATGGAAGAGAAGGCGGAGCTGTAGTTAGGAACCCTGGTTTCCCTTCCTTTTGTAATAAAAGTACTCCTGTGGGGGGTTATGTTGTAATAAAGAGTTAGACTCTATTTTGAAATTTCAATAAAATGTTTTATTTAACGTACCCAAAATTCGGGGCGTTACAAAAACCCTACTTGCTTACGCCATCTTTTACTTGGCGTGCGCCAGTACACTACCACGTGTCAGTCATCGACCGTTGACCCAGTTTGACTGGCGCACGCAGGGTATCTAGATGGCGTACGCATGGTCAAAGCCAGTCAAATCACCATGGAACAGTTTCCCTAATGATTATATTCGCCTGGCCCGTCCCCCTCTCTCTCCTACACCCTCCATCAAGCCAAGTCCCATGCATTTAATGCATGGGAGGCTTCCCTCTTAACCCAACCAGCCAAACCAGGCCTTAACTCAACTAATCTCAGTCCCTTTCTCCTTTATAAATACCCCCTTGCATTCATTTGCAAGGGGTTAACCACATTCAAGAAGCCCAAGCTCTCTTCCTCTCTTCTTCCTCTTGTTCTCTCTCTTCTCCATTGAAAGAGCAAGAAGTGGAGAACACCTCACTCTCACATTACCATCTAGTTACCATCTAGCCTCCATCTTCAACCTCAAAGTTCAAAATCATCCATCCACCTTCTCACCAAAGGTATACTACCTTTGCGTGGCCTTCTGTTTTCAATCCCTGAGGGGAACCAGAAAGGTCCAGGCTAGAAACCAATACTAGTCCTGGCCCCGAAATGGTAGAATAACACCATCGTGTAAGGCACACCATGGCGCACGCCAGTACAAGAAAGCCGTACGCCATCCTTGGCGGTACGTGCACTACTGGCGTGGGGATCATGGATCGTCATTTTATTGTTTATTTTCTGTTCATCACCTCCTTAGTATGCTAAAAATCAGTTTATTGCTTTCTGCATTCTAGAACTGTTAACTGTTAACTTTCAATAACTGTCTCTTTCTTGCTTTAGAGGGCCTCTGGGTTACTTCTGGTCATATTCCAGAGCCCAGATGATGTAAAGCCAAACACTGAACAACAGGCAAACCAGGCGTACGGCCCCTTAAGGGTGGTGTACAGCATGTTGGCTAAGGTTCCGTGCCAGGCCGTTGCATCATAATTCAGTCCTAGCCTCTTAGCTTCTCCCCACACTGTTTATGGGGTTTTCTGTCCATTTCTTTGGCTTACAGCCATTTTGTCTATCTGTAATCTGTATATATGCTGTTATTTAAACCGTGTGGTTTGTCCTGGGTGTGCGCTGTTCCATTCCAGAGCCCAGAGGATTGCAAACAAGGACTGTAAGCATAAATGAGCGGTGTACGCCAGTCCATTGGTGGCGTACGCAGGCCCTGGTGGCATGTAGAGGTTTGTCCAATGTACACCAGTGTGGCCTGTTCACACACCTGGAAGACAGTGTACATCAGCTCATTGAAACCATTTTCAGTGCTTGTTCTCAATCTATATTCATCTGTCAAGTCAAGCAAATCATCATCCACAAACATTTTCTCACATAATTGCAACTTGACACAGTATTAATCCCCATTATCTGCTCCCCCGCCCTAACTGGCTAAAAAAATGATCAAACGAGAGAGAAATGCAAAAACGTTTTACCAAATGCCTGAGTGGAGACCGATCTCCGGATTGGGCGAGAGGGGTGCCATAAAACCCTTCCCCTCTCGTAACCTGGCTCCCGAACCTCAAAAATCGAAGGTGACGACGGACCAGTCTACGCCTTTTTCAAAAATCAAACAAATGTAGCAAAGCGTTTTCGAGTTCGGTTCCTTGGGTATTCTTCCGCTAAAACTCGAGTGGCGACTCTGAATCAAAGTGTCTCGCTGCGCTTTCCAAAGAGGGCCGCACCCAATGTTTTAAACAACAAAATCCGGGATTTTGGGGCGCGTGCCCACAATGATCAATGGCCATTTGCAGTGGAGGCGGTTTTCTTTTGCGCCCAAATCAACTTTGTTTTGGAATATTCCTCATTGAAATTTTCCATTGTCCCTAAAGGTACAAAACATAAACTTTGAATTTCCGATTTACCAAAAATTAAAAAAAGAGTACAAAACATATTTCGTTGAACCAAATTAAGGTGAGCACAGGAGAAGGATTGGCTAAAAAAACGCACAGCATGCCATGAAATTCTTTGAACAAGGTTTTCATAAGGGTATGGTAGAATTATTCCATCATTTCTGTAGCTAGAACCATCACACAAGATGATGAACGTGAAGAATGAATTGTTGACATGCTATGATGATACATTCTGGACATAAATCTACGTATGCATTTTCTTGTATCCAAATTTTAATTTTCCTAAAACATGGGTAAGTGACTTGATTGTTGTAAGTGGATGCTTCTATGACAAGATATGTTGATCCCAACATGTGGCATCCAGAGGCACTAAATAATCTATGAGACCTGGTGTTCGGTAGCCTCCTTGTTATAATTGATCAGTTCCAAGTTATACTTTTTTTTTATGATGATTATGGTCAAGTTCTACAGTAACAAGAGATCGGCAGTTGGCCTGGTAGATGCAATGCTTTTTCATCATGTATATATTGACTTCACGAGACCTCCATGAACCAAGACTTTTTTTTTTTTGAACGGAAAATAGTAGACCCGAAAGAATATTCATCTATTCTGCCAAGATGAGTGTAATTCTGTCACATTACATTTGCATGCTTTTCGGTCCAACTTATTTTGGTTTGTAGCATTTGTTTCTCTAACAAATTATTCCTACTTGCTTTACTTGCAGTTAATATGAAGAAAGGGCACGCAATTTCTCCTGCCATCTACTCCTGGTGTAGATCCAGTATTTCACATGATAAAGCTTCTGCTATCTGTGGGAATGTTGAAATCAAAATTCAAAGGATTCCTACGTTTGTTATTTGGGGGTTCATACTTCTACACTAAGATTATGATGTTACAAATGTATGCTTATTTATGTTATTCCTATCCATGGTGCTTATGGCGTAAACAGATTGGAGTTGACTTGTTGAATTCTAAGATAATAATATCGCTGAGATTTTGATGAAAATACCATAATATCGATATTAATTATAACTTCTTTTTTTGGGTAATTGAAAGTGCATTAAAAGAAAGTTAAAGAATTTACATCCCGTGGGTACGTCGTCCCATTCAAATCCATATATATCAAATAGTGATAAAATACACTTACTTATCCTTCGCTAAAGCATTCGCACACTTTTTAGCCTTTTGGTAGACATGCTGGATGATTGTTTCCTCAAACGTGTTAATGAGGTACTTGCATTCATCAATGAGAATGCTAAGGGGGTGTTTTGTGTTCCTGCCATCCTGCAAGAGATCGACCATCAAAAGGTGTTCGAAAGTGGAAGCGATAGGTATCACTAATGGGAGGAGGAGATTTTCTCACAAAATAGTAAGCACACTTTTATTTTTTTTTGGGTAAATCAGCTTGAAATTGAAAACCAGGCTTACCGAATATACAGCCTACAAGGGGTATACCCCATGAGGAAAAGAAAGAAAAAACAAAAGAAAAGAAAAAGAAAATTGCCTACGCCAAGTGGCTACATGGGATAAATGACATGCGATGTTTCCAATCCATCTAGTAAGAGGGAAAGAAAACAACGCCTTAATGAATGTCAAAGCCAGTGCTTGGACTCCTAAGCATTACAAAAGTGACACGGAAGTAACGACAGTAACCAAAGTGACTTGGAAAGTAAACAAAACTGCACAACTGCTGGTCTGAATTGCAGCAACTTGTTACCACAGCTTAGTCCATAATTGAGTAGCACATAATAGCAGCAACCAAATTGATCAGATGTTGGACTGAATACCACAACAGCGGCAGGATATAGAGCAACAAAATACTATTGCTGGACAACAGCTTGCTTCCATGGCTAAACCATCTTAGCTTGAAACACAACAGCAGCAACAGAAAGTAGCGGATACAGAAAGTAGCATTGGACAGTCAAAACTTGCATATCAAATCACCACTGGCAGCCCCTAACATAAACAGAAAGTGGCTGATACCGGGCTAGGTAATGAACAAGGAACACCTTCCCAAAAGTAATAGACAAGTAAGCTAGGGACAAGCCCCCTAGAAAGGCTTAAACAACCCAACGGACAACCCCCCAAGGGTAGGTACAAAACATTAAAAAGCAGCCAAGTTCATGCCAAGGAGGTGTCATTAAAGTTCCAACAACATAATACATTTGATGCTACCTTCTCTAAAACTGTACCTGCATAAATGGTATACCTAAAGAAGGAAGGCCAATATAGCTAAACAGGAGGCTACAAGAGATCTCAAAACAACTAGCACACATGCTCCAACAACATATCAGTCCGCACTATGATGCGCCATGGTGCCTTTACATCCAAATCTGGATGCTCAGACAGCACATCAACGACACAGCAGCAATACAAGACATAGCAGCAGCAGAAACACAGCAACATATGTATGATAGAGCGTACATTAGGGTCGGACATCCACTACCCCGTGCTAACTATAATCGTCTCATGGGACCCATTCCCTTCCTCAAAGAGAAACTTCCCATGACGTATTATATTTTAACATCTCACTAACTATAACCGTCTCATGGGTCCACCCTTCTTCTTGCTTGTCCTGCACCAGGGTCTTAGGTGAGCGCACCTAAGTTATGTACCTAGCATGTTCTCACTTAAAACCATAACAAGAGGATCGAGTCATCCCATGACGCATCGTACATTAGGGTCGGACATCACCTACCACTAACTATAACTGTCTCATGGGACCTTTTCCCTCTTGAACAAAAGAAGTGAATTTTCCCATGACGCAGTATACATTAGCGTCATAACATCTCTCAACACTGGGCCCCATTGGTTACCCATTTCAACACAGGGCCCCATTAGTTACCCTTGCCATAGCCATGGCTCAAATCACAATCCACACACTCACACTTCCAACACTTTACCATTTTTCCTTTACTTAACATCGTCTACATGAGTCACTACTCGTAACCACCCAGTGAACCTAAGTCCGCGCTAACACGTACAACATAGCAATTCCATAACAACTCATTAAATAACATCATACATCTCAATGTGAACACAAACATAACAGTTTATAAGTGTGAGTAGTTAAACTCGTAGATGTTAGGATTGGGCCGATGCCCTTTTGAATTAGTAAAACACACTCCCTCGTTTTTACAATTTAGCTAGCTTTTGTTTAACCATGTACACTTATGCATTTTATTTTTATAGCTACTGACTATTACATATTAAATTTGGCTATTAGACTACTCTAGCATTTTCGCTAACTTCTAAGTTTCGATCTTAAAAATCTATTATTTGAATCAAATAAGTTTTCGACCTCTCCCAATTTCCTTTCCAAAGTTATCACTTAAAAATAAATTCTAGGTTATTGTTGGTTTAAGCTTATTAGTATTAATAGTCTTATTATGTCATTTTTTTCTTGTGATAAAGTTTGACTGTGAGTCACTCCCACACATTAAATATCATACATATCAATTGAGAATACAATAGTCATGCTTTTATCCTACTAAACAACAAATGTAACAACTAATGGTGAAATAAGTCAATCACCTAGTTTAGAATCAGAATTGGTAACTAAAGTAACCACAGGGGGCAAACTGCAATTTAGAACATCACTTTTAAGAGAAAAGCATGCATGCTACAGTGATATCATTTCTCATTTCCGAAAAAAAGCAGAGCATTTTCAGTTCCAAAACTTCCGATGCATTGATACGATTTTTTACCATTATTGTTAGTAATTTATTTTAATCAACGGGTATATGTAATCTTAACGTGGGGAGATTAATAAGTATTTAATATCATGGAGCTCATAATATAATTGAGATAAGGACGGGAGTGCAATTATAATTCTGTAGTGGGGTGAATCATAATTAGTGAAATAAGAAGTAGAATCCTGGTGGGATTAGGTTTTCTTATTTACATTGGGAGCCCAGACTTATTAATCCTTAGGTCCCTATCGTAACCCTATATATACACGTTATGCTCTCAAGGTCAGTTGATGTATTTCTATTTTTTCAGTAAATAGAGGTAGGCTTAGAGAGAGCAAACAGATCACGAAAGAGTCCACACTCGGTTCGTGTTTTAGACGTGTGGGGAATACGATAGAAGTTCGTAAGGTATGGTCGAGCAGTATTCGTGGTTTATAGCAAGGCGTGCTATAACAAGTTCAACCAGCGTTCGTGTCGCAGGGAGTTGTGGTAAAACCCTAATTCTGCCTTGCAGGGTTTTTATTTTTGTTGTCTAATCTGTACGCGTCATTACTGGGTCTTGGGGATTCAGTTTCCCAACAGTGGTATCAGAGCAGACTGTAATCACGCGTATGGATTAAACAGGCCATGTTGTCCGCCGGTTATAGAGGGTAGAACGTAGAACTGTGTTAACCCTATTTTGCAGCGTTCTTACTCAGCTATTATGGTCATATGATTTTTGTTGATTTTATGTGATTGGATCCCACGATAATTTATTTCATGGTTATTGTTATTTATTGGGTACCGCGATTATTTTGCGTGGTTGTAATAATTAGCATAGCATGTGTTATTTATTGGCTGCCACGATTATTTTTCGTGGTTGTAATAATTAACGTAGCATATGAACTCCAATGGAGGCATAAGATCAATGTTTTTATGTTTTTTCGATTGTAATAACATTCGACGGTTATTCGGAGAGCGAAGATGGTAGATACAAAAGATACAAGTTGTTTGGCTTGCAACAGATTTTTTCTAGATTCGTAGGGTCTGATTGCAGGGCTGTTTCGACCCAGTAAATGTTAGAATTAGGAAATCTGTTCTTCACAAAAGTTGTAGATAATTGAATTTGGAATCCAACCCAAGTTGAATCACTTCATTTGGAGGTCGGATGAGGAAGATATGGCCAAAATACTGAAGGTTGTGCAGTTTACGCGGGAATATGTCAAATCCGAATTTTCTTGCTTAAACACGGTTGGATTTTGGTTTCCTTGATTGATTCAAAGTATCTAAACCTTCTACACAAGTATAGTTGAAGGATTTCAAGTTTGGAAAGATTGCTTAAGGATTTCAAGTTTGGAAGGACTCCTTATTTCTTAAGGATTTTAAGTTTGGAAGGATTCCTTATTGCTCAAGGATTGCATCTTTGACCATAATAGCTGGATTCTTTATCTTGTGTTTCCTTATTATTTGTGTTTTCATAATGTTTGCATATGTGATAGTTTACCATATTGGGACAACATGGTGATAATTGGCTTTGACCTAGATCATGGTTTTGCAAACTCGAAAATTTTGATAACCCTCACAAATTTTTTTTAAATAACTAAGTGGGAGAGGGAGTTTATTTTTTATAAATCCCACGGTCTCCATTACTAGTATGTAGATGATGTAATTAATTTTATGTGATGATTTTAGAACCTTTCCCCCCATCGGGCAAAATTAATTATGGCCTCATCGGTACAAACTTCTTTAAAGGATAGGTCTATGATAATTGTTGTGTGAATTACTTCACCATCTGAGGTAATTCATAACGAAACAATGGGTTACGGAGCTAGGTAATGGTATACACTTAGCTGTAAATAATAGTATCCTCACCATCTGAGTCACTATTATTATTTATAGGACCGAAGCTATATTGGCTATTTAATTTTGCTTGGCACGGTATAGTGTCTAGATAGTAAAATTAAAAGATTGTGCCTATCTACACAAATGATAAAGAGTAGAGACTTCCCATCGAGGCATGCTTTTTACGGTGTGTATGGTTGCCAATATTTTTCTTTTAACATGTGGTAGAGGGAACCAATATTAAAATAAAATCCAAAATTTTTATTGCCCTTCATAATTGTTGTTATGTGATTCTCAGATTCAAAAATGGATTTTTTTTTTTCTCAATCCACTTGTCATTATTCTCAAAGAAAATAAACTTACTGAATCGAATTATATTGACTGAAAAAGGAACTTGGATATTGTGTTAACTGCTGAAAGGCACAATTTTTGTGCTGTCTAAGGTATGCCCTCCTAGACCTGATGAGAATGCCACAGAACAGAACGTAAAATTTCATAAAAAAATTGGTGAGTATCACCCATGTTGAAAGGACCCCGATTAAGGATCATGTTCTGAAGATGATAGCTCTTCTTAATGAACTAGAGATCCTTGGAGTTGAAATTGATGGGGAAACCTAGATCGATTTCATTCTTAACTCACTGCAGTCTGAGAGTTTTAAGTAATTTCACCTGAACTATTATATGAATAAAATGTATTTATCTTTGGCGAAACTTCTTAAGGAACTCCAAGCAGTTGAGGGTCTTTTGGTTGTGAAAAAACCACCATCAGTGTTAGTGGCAGAGAGGTTTCTACTTCTAAGCTAAAAGGCAAGAAGAAGCAGAACAAGTCTTAGAAAAAAGGTTATGGAGGTAGTTTATGCGACTCAAGGTAGAGTGAAAAAGCTTACGGGCAAGTGTTTTCACTACAAGCATCAAGAACACTGGAAGAATGAATGTCTATTCTATCTCAATAAAGTGAATAATCAAGATACATCTTTTCGTTAGTCGTTGAATCATGTTTAGTGGTGTCATCTGCCAGTACCTGGTGTGTAGATACGTGAACCATTAATCATATTTGCAATTTATTGCATGGGTTCCATGAAACCAGAAGACTCAATGATGGATAGATTTATCTACACATGGGTAATGCTATGAGAGTGGCAGCAGTTGTAGTAGGAAATGTTATTTTAAATTTTAGTAATAATAGGAGTTTAATTTTGAGAGATTGTCTTTATGTTCTCATACTTAGAAGAAACTTGGGTTTCAGTTTCTAAGTTGATTAAAGATGGATATTTGGTTTATTTTAGTAACTTTGTGGTTATTCAGTTAAATAAACGTTTTATCTATTCTGGTTCATTGGTGGATAATCTCTACTTTATTAATCCTATATTTCCTACAGTTCAACTGCATAAATTGAATAACACTAATGATATGCCCTGTAAGAGAAATGAGCCTTCCAAATTGAATCAAATGTATCTTTGGCACTTATGACTTGGTCATATTAATCTGAATAGAATTCTTAGACTAGTCAGGATGGACCTTTAGGTTCATTGGAAGTTGAGGAACTTCTAGTCTGTGAATCCTATTTAGAATGTAAGATGACCAAAAGACTTTTTTATCAGTAGAAGGTTACAGAGCCAAAGAGCCATTGAAATTGGTTCATTCTGATTTGTGTGGACCCATGAATGTCCAAGCAAGAGGTGATTTTGAGTATTTCATCACTTTGATTGATAATTACTCAATGTTTGGATACATTTATTTGATACACCGTAAGTCCGAATACTTTGAGAAATTCAGGGAGTATATGGCGGAAACGGTGAAGCATCCAGGTAAATGTCGTAAGACACTGCGATCTGATTGTGGTGGCGAATACCTCTTAGGAGAGTTTATGGAGTACTTGTTAACTGAAGGGATTACATCCCAGTTATCAGCACCAAGTATCCACATCAAAATGGTTTAGCAGAAAGAAGGAATATGACTCTTATAGATATGGTGAGATCAATGATGAGTTATTCAGTTTTATCAATTTCGTTTTGAGGACATGCACTAGAAACAGTAATGTACATTCTTAACTTGGTACCATCTAAGTCAATACCATTTACATCCACAGGACTGTGGACTGGGCGCAAACCTAGTCTGCAGCATGTTCGGGTTTGGGGTAGTTCAGAACATTTGCTAAATGGGAACACAGATAAATTGGAATCAAGGACATAAGTTTGTCTGTTTGTGGGGTACCTTAGAGGAACGAAATGTGGATTAAGTCCTAAGAATCAGAAGGTCATTGTTAGCACCAATACTCGACACTTAGTGAAGGACTATGAAATAGACCACAAGCCCAGAAGCAAGATTGTTCTAAAGAAATTGAGAGGAGATGGACCGATAAAGACTTCTTCAACACCAATAGAACCGGAGGTTACACTGCAAGAAAGAGTTGTTGACACACTGGTACCTCATCGTAGTGGGAGGGTTGTTGTCCTACCCAATCAGTAGACGTTCTTGGGAGAATCTTATGATATGATCCCTGAAAAACAATATGCTGAACCCTGCAACTACAATGAAGAATTAGAAGATAAAGATGCAGATTTTTGATAAAAGGCTGTGAAATCTGCATTCCTGAATAAAATTTTGGATGAACGCATCCATATAATGGAATCAGATGGATTCATAGTAAAGGTTCAAGAGCGTACGTTATGCAAGCTTAAGGAGTCTATTCATGGACTCAAGCAAGCATCTAGATCTTGAAGCATCCATTTTGATCAAGCAATAAAATTTTTTTTGATTTTGATCAATGTCTAGATGAGTCATGTGTGTACAAGAAGCGCAACGAAAAAGTGTTGGTATTTCTGGTACTATACGTAGATGATATTCTGCTAATCGGAAACGATGTAGGAATGTTGTCTTCGATGAAGGTGTGACTATCTAGCCAGTTCGATATGAAAGACTTGAGAGAAGCTGGTCACATCCTTGGGATTAAGCTTATGTGAGATCGCAAGTATAAGATGTTGGGCTTATCATAAGCTACTTATATCGATGAGATCCTTGCTCATTTTAGCATGCAGGATTCCAAGAAAGGGTTCCTCCCTTTTTAGACATGGAATCAACCTATCTAAGGATCAGTATTGTAAAACACCTAAGGAGATGGAGAAAACGAAGGCAGTTCCTTATGCCTTGGCAGTAGGAAGCCTCATGTATGCTATGCTGTATACTAGACCTGATATTTGCTTTGCTGTTAGCATGGTTAGTAGATTTCAGTGTAATCCAGGGCAAGAGCATTGGACTGCAGTGAAACATATACAAAGTATCTGAAAAGAACTAGAGATCATATGTTGATGTTCCAGTCAAATAGTCTAGTACCTCATGGGTACACTGACTCAGACTTTATGTCAGATAAGGATTCCAGAAAGTCTACCTTAGGATATGTGTTGGAGCCATAAGTTGGAGGAGTATCAAACAATCTTGCATTGCTGATTCTACCATGGAGGCAGAGTATGTGACTGCTTCTGAATCAGCCAAGGAGGCTGTTTGGCTCAGAAACCTTTTGATGGATCTGGAAGTGGTCCCTTCAGTGCAATCAGTCATTACACTCTATTGTGACAATAGCGGTGCAGTTGCTAATTCGAAGGAGCCAAGGACTCACAAGAAGGGCAAACACATCGAGCGTAAGTATCATCTAATTCGAGAGATCGTACAGAGAAGTGATGTTGCTGTGACCAAGATTACATCGGTGAATAACTTGGCAGACCCTTTTACGAAGAGCTTACCGGCTAAGACTTTTGATAGTCACGTAGAGGGAATGGGAGTGAGATCCATGGCAGTATGGTTTTGAGTCTTAGTGGGAGTTTATTAGAAAATTATACTAATAGTTATGCTTTTGTGTAATGGATTAATATTTGATTGCTATTTATTAATCAGTTTTATCCATTTTTGATGAGAATCTTTTATGGGCAATGTTTGCATAATATTATTGTATGTTGTGCATGTGTGTCTTTTATTTTACAAAGTAGATAATCTGGTGTGTAGAGTTCGGCTTACACACAGAAGATCAGATCATCAGTTCTTGTGAAATATAAGATATGGTTCGCAGTCTTAGATGGAACTGGGCACACCATCGGTAGGATTGTAGTACAATGTTTAGTAGGTCTGTCTTGACTACATGGAACGGTCTAATTCTAACTCATTGTGCTAGTACACTTTGTGTGTATTGAATTGGGACCGCATTGAGGTAATTGTCTTTATACTAACTTTATAAGACAATTGGAACCTCATGGTTATTATGAATGCTTATGCTCTCAATCCAAAAATAATTATTAGAGGTGTATATTTGATGTTGTTGACTTTGATTCATTAAATAATGAGATCTTTATACGGTCAATAGTCTCGGTGAGTTGGGTCACAACATTATGTATATGACAACTATTAATTATTGATGGAATCCACGTCCCAGTAGGAATTGATGATACCCCTTGAGTAAGCTATTAAGTTTCGATTATGTTAAACCCTGCAGGTGGATATTTGTATCCGACATATCGAATAAGTTAAGCGGATAGTCTCAAGTTAAGATATTGATTAAGTGGGAGATTGTTAGTAATTTATTTTAATCAACGGGTATCTGTAATCTTAACGTGGGGAGATTAATAAGTATTTAATATCATGGAACTCGTAATATAATTGAGATAAGGACGGGAGTGCAATTATAATTCTGTAGTGGGGTGAATTATAATTAGTGAAATAAGAAGTAGAATCCTGGTGGGATTAGGTTTTCTTATTTACACTGGGAGCCCAGACTTATTACTCCTTAGGTCCCTATCGTAGCCCTATATAGACACGTTATACTATCTAGGTCAGTTGATGTTTTTCTATTTATTCAGTAAATAGAGGCAGGCTTAGAGAGAGCAAACAGATCACGAAAGAGTCCACACTCGGTTCGTGTTCTAGACGTGTGGGGAATACGGTAGAAGTTCGTAAGGTACGGTCTAGCAGTATTTGTGGTTTATAGCAAGGCGTGCTATAACAAGTTCAACCAGCATTCGTGTCGCAGGGAGTTGTGGTAAAACCCTAATTCCGCCTTGCAGAGTTTTTATTTTTGTTGTCTAATCTGTACGCGTCATTACTGGGTCTTGGGGATTCAGTTTCCCAACAATTATAACTGAACAAAATAAGCTTATAGAAACTAAATATACTTAGGGGAAAGTAGGAGAGTGATTATTCTACCTTTAATCTGGACAAAACAATTCGGTGGAGTCCGGTGGGTTTTCTTTCGGCGGCGAAAGATCGGTATTTTAGCAGCAACTTTGGACTGGAATAACTTGACCAAAACTGTTCCGTTTTGGATGATTCTTGTGTCTAACGCAAAGCTCTTGAAACCCTCTACAACTTTTGTGAAGAAGTCTAAGCCCGAATACGAATCTAAGTAGGAGAAAATTGGAAATTTAGAAGGGTCGCGGAATCTGCCTGGATATCAGAATCCGAAAATTTTACCGAACTTTGAATGGCGATAACTCTATCAATTCTTGACCGTTTTGGGTGATTCTTGGGTCGTATTCGAAGTTCTTGACACCCTCTACAAGTTTTATGAAGAAAACACAGCCTGAAAATGAATTTAATTAGGAGGAAAATGGCCATAAAAATAGTTACGTGAAATGAACGAAAATAAAATTTGTGGTGGTGCCTTCTTCCTTTGCTCTTCTTTATTTTTTTCTCCTCCCTCTTTCTTCTTTTGTAATAACTCTGAATTTCGATAAATAAAAATTCATTTAAATATTTGAATTTATTATTTTAATTACTTGGATTGCTTTTAAAATTTGTTTTTAATTTTTAATAATCCGTTATAATTAGATTTTAGTCCTTAAAAATTATACTATTTGACTAGAAGCCCTAATTGGCAAATGAAGTGGATTCTAACCGATTAGTTGGAGGAACCGGACTACCATTATTCCTAGTTATACCTTCCAAACCCTAGGGACCCTTTTGACCATTTTTGAGCCTTATGAAGCCCTCCAAACCCTAATTCCTTTATCCATAGGATAATAAATGTTAGGAGGAATATTATCCCTTGGAGAATAAATATTAATAATAAATATTGAATCACAGAAGAACATTGAATCAAAGGAATAAGATAATACCTCCATTAGTAATTGGAAATCCAAGAACAATCTGGAGCCCAAGGCCGGAGTAGTAGCAGGCGCCACCATTTCCGACGTGTTAAGATATAATGGCACCTCCGCCGTCCTCCACCGTGGAAATAGCCCACAACCGAGTAAGCTCTAGAGCCACCGGCGAAACCGTTTCGTGGCCGAGCGCGATTCCAGCGAACAGATCCAACCCCTCGGCTAGGTGAGGTGACTCGTATAGATCTGGATGTTGGCAGAAATCTTCCCTTTGTTGCCCGTCATGACCACAACCGAGCTGCTCTGGCTCAGCTCCGGTGCTGGTCTAGTGAGCATTCAGTCGAAATACCTATGTGTATAGAACCTTCGAGAAGAAACTTCTTGTTGAAATCAGTCCACGGATGGACTTTAAACCAGATTCAGGAGTGAATCGGTGGCTCCGAGCGGAAACCTGTGGTTGAAATCGGTCCACGGGGTGGACTGTGAACCAGATTCAAGAGTGAATCAGTCGGCTTGTTCAAAAATCTAATTTTGGTAAGGGGGAGTGCATTCAGCTCTAAACCCCCTTGCGTCTAGACATAGTGCATATTATTGGTGCTTAAGTCCTTAGTCTTATCGTTTTATGTTTAGGTAATTTACTTTTTATTTGATATTGCGTGTAGGGTATGTTTTGGGTAAAATAGCTTGAAATTGAAAAAAGGCTAACCGAATATACAATCTACAAGGGATATACCCCAGGAGGAAAAGGGAAAAGGAAAACAAAACAAGAGTAAATAAAATTGCTAACACCAAATGGCTACATGGGCTAAATGATATGCAATGTTTCCAATCCATCTAAAGAGAGGGAAGAAAAACATCACCATATGAAGTAACAAAATAGGAGTTCCAAATAAGCAAACTGCTTGGACTTCCCAAAGTCTTGAAATGCTTTCCAGAGAATAATAATGGGATGCTTTGGAAAGCTACAGTCACCTCATGGCACAACAGACTTGCAAAGCATTGCATTTCCCCACTTGATGGATTGCTTGGGCCAACCAAGCTGCCTAGAGGTGCAGCAGCAACAACAATCTTCCCACAAGTTTGTACTCTATCTTCCCACAAATTTAGATAACAACTTGCAACATACAGTTCAATAGTACAAGAATAGCATCAGAAGATTGGCACTTTGGTAGCAACAGATTCTTCAAATCATGCGCGGCCTACTTTTGGCCACCTTTGAAGGGTACCAACACAACACCACAACAACAGCCGTTGGACCAACAGCAGTTAGATTGTATGTAGCATTTGGATTTTACAACAGTAGCATTTGGACAGAAGAACATAACCGAAACTTTGGTCAACGGCTGTTCTTCACTCATGTAAGTCAGCAATATAGCCCTGTTCTTGGAGCTATTCTTCACTGAGCAATAGCAAAACAGAATAGCTTCCATTACTAAACAGAATAGCAGACATAGAAGAAAATACAATATACAGAGGCCATCCCCCTTTGCAAAGGGAGATCCCAACGACAGCCCCTGATGGTTAGGCGTAAACTACAAATCTTAATGACTACATAACAGTAAGAGAAAACAGCAAAACAACAGCTGTTACCATCATGACAGTAGACACAAACAGCAGCTATAACGATTTTGATAGGAAATTAACTTGACAGAATACCATTTATAGTAAAATAGCTTGATATATGATCTTAGCATCCACTCCTACTCTCTATTCAAAACCAAGAATTGGGGATCCATCTTCTCCCTCCACTATTCCTTGAGAGTTGATCCAACTATCATAGGCTAAACAGATTGTACTGTAACAGAGGAAGCCAAACAAATATTTATTTAAATATTTAAATAGACAAAGCCCTTGGTATGTATAGAGCTCACACTTCTACTCCCTTAGATTCTCACAACTCCCACTCTCTTTTCCAATACCAAGAGCAAGGGACCCTTTTCTCCCTCCATTGTTTCTCTCATGATGCCCCCGCTAATTATTACCTCCTCTCACAAGGAAGGATTGGGCTCTAGCACACAACTGACATGGGCGTAGGGTATGTTTACTCTATTTTGTACGAAAACCACTTAATAAGGAGGTTTTAAAGCTTAAAGTGAGCTGGAGGCATCCAAGACTCAAAGATGATCAAGGAATAAAGCCATCGGGGCCAAAGAACCAAGTGTTGAAGACTTGACGGGTGACCAAGACCTTTGGAAGCCAAGCCGGAGGCCGAAAGCTAAAGAGCCCAAGGATTTGAAGGCGGTATCGATACGACGTTCTATTGTATGATACCAGTTCATTTGGCAGCCTAGTAGATCTGTCTAAAAGCCATCTGGTATCAATACAAGAAACCCTTGTATCGATACCGAGTTCTTTCGTAGCAGATTTATAAGGCATTTTTGGGGTATTTCATGCACGAATGAGGGCTAGTGTAAAAGCCTCAATATGTCACATATCCAAGGACACACGATTTTACATTGCACTTTTTAGATCCAGATTAGATTTACATTTCTTGTTGCTTACTCTTGTTAGTGTTCTTGTAATGCCCCGAATTTTGGGTACGTTAAATAAAGCATTTTATTATAAAAACGAAGCGAGTCTGGCTCGTTATTACATCATAAACCTTACAAAAGTGCTTTTATTCAAATAACGGAGGAAACTAGGGTTCCTATCTACTGCTCCGCTCCTTCCTCCATCCTAGCTAGCTCCTCGGCTCCGAAGGCCTCCAAGGTGAAGATCTCGCCCTGTTCGTCTATGAGATCTGACACATTATATCGGCGTCGCCACCCATATAATATGCCAGGGTCACCAAAAGGTAACACCGTGAGCTACAAAAGCTCAATAGAGTAACCCTACCCACTAACCCTTATCTTACAAACAAAAGATCATAGAAATCATACTAACGACGATAACACATCCACATTCCGTATTCAATTATCGTTGGTGTCCATGATTCTCTTTGTTTCTCCTACGCGACTCATCGTAGACAGTGTCAATCATTTTCACTTATAAAACAATCTTTCAAAATCATTTGCATTGGCTCCGTACCGCGAATAACCAAGCTACACACCCATCCTTTCAAAATCATTTGACATTGGCTCCATACCGCGGATAACCAAGCCACACACCCAACCTCGGTTCCGCCGCGCCGGGTTCCCGAGTATCCTCACAATGGTTCCGCCGCACTGGATTCCCATTGGCACACAATTGCATTGGCTCCTCTCCGCGGATAACCAAGCCATACCTCACCATGGTTCCGCCGGTCCGGGATCCCATGGGAACGCACACACACAACCTCACAATGGTTCCACTATTCCGGATTCCCATTGGAACACACACACACACACACACACATAATGCCCTCGAAATAATCATTATGCAGTTTCTAAAATATCTTTTTCCTCGGAAAACATATTCTCCTTGTCAACCACACCCTAGGTGTCATGTTTCTACTTTCTCGATACTCGTGCCTCGTTTACATGCAAAGACTTCCGCAGTAGGACTTCCACATCAACAATCATATAACATTCAACAAGATCATCCAACTCTACATTATTTAGTATGCTCAAATCATAAGTTGGCGAGTTTAACATACTCCCCATCCTTTTCATTATTTCAAAGAAACACCTTTCGAATATTTTCATTGATAGCAATAGATAACCTTATCATAACTAAAATAACAAAAGTTATACCAGGGAGAACGAGTAGAGATTAATCTACCTTGATCCGAAACTAGTCGGGGCCGAATAAGCAAGTTGGAAAATTCTACGGGCAGTGAAGTTGGCGAATCTGGATCGAACTTCGGATGGCAGTAACTCGGTCAATCTTTGGCCGAATACGATCTTTCTTAGGTCGAAAATGAAGTTCTAGAAATTCTCTACAATTTTCATGAAGAAAGTTGATCCTAGAAACTACTTTAGGTAGGAGAAAAATGGTGAAAAAGGAAGTGACAGTAAGCTGTCTGAAAATGGAAATCCGAGAATTTCACTGAACTTCGGATGACAATATCTTTGTCATTTCTTCACCGATTGGGGTGGTTCTTGGGTCTAACTTGAAGGTTTCGAAGTTCTCTACAACTTTCCCGAAGGAAGTTTGTTCTAAAAACTACTCTAAGCAAGAGAAAACTGAGGATTTTCAAAGGCACAGTAGGCTGCCCAGAAATGGTTGCTAGAGAGAAGGAAGAGCAAAGCTTCAAGGTGTGAGTTGAATGGCATGGAATGGCCTCTATTTATAGGCAACACCTTGGCTCTCTCTTTTCTTTCAATGGCCGGCCCCCCTCTCTCTCTCTCTTGCTCAAATTTTGACAGTTGTCATGAGATCATGAAAGATCAAGGCCTAAAACCTAGGCTTGCATGGCTAATATTGTCCTTCTTGGAAGACTTGGTGTGAAAAGAGGTGTGAACAAGAATAATTGTACAAGATTCTAGTGTGAAACCATAGATAATGGTACAAAGGAGGACAATGGAGGTTTAAGTTTTGGCTAGGAAGAATCTCACCCAAGGATATGAAGTACAAAAAGATCAAGGAAGGTACAATCCTATCTCTTTCTCTCTTCCTTCCTCTCTTTCTTTCTCCCTCCTCCTTGGCCGAAATTCTCTCTCTCTCCCTCCCTCTCTCGGCCTCTCTCTCCTCTCTCTCTCTCCCTCTCCCTCTCTCTCTCTGTCAAGTACAAGTACACACATACATATATATAGTAATGCAAGAAAGAATAACAAGTACTTTTGTACTTTGAAACATAGAAACTTAAAGACTAAGTTTGAACAACTAATAAGCACATGCTAAAACTAATAAACTTTTGTACTAATGTACTCTAGGTAGAATCAAAACCCTAATAGAAAACAATTAAAGGGTACTACAAGAATCTTAGTACTAAGTACCTTTCTAGTAAAGCAATGTGAACTTAGTCATATGGGTTTAAAGATAAGATTAGTTTAATAAATCCCATGGTACTTTGAAAGACTACCCTTTTATCCATTGGGTAAAAATTCCCCTAACTTCTATTATCCAATGGATAATAGTTATTAGGCAACTTATATACTAAAATAATCCGAAAAGCACTTTAAAGTAATTAAAAAGTCTATTTTTAAAAGATAATAGTACTTAGTCAAGTATACTTTTAATATAAGAATTGGGGTTCCTATTACCCTATGGATAATAGTTTCCCTAACTTTTATTGTCCAATGGACAAAGAGTAAAACCAAAAATAATTAAAAGAAAATGAATAATCAATTCTTAGTCTAGGGTTAAAAAGGTTCACAAAGTCCAAGAGGGGCAAAACGGTCCAATTGCGGTTAGGGAAAAGTAACCAAGTGTTTTCCTAGCTTAGTTCCTCCAACCAGATGGTTAGAAGCTAACTATGTTTGCTAGATAGGGCTAAAGTGCAAGAAACGAAATTTGAAGGGCAAAAATGTAATTACGATGAACTATAGGAATTAAAAGGAATTTTTAAATAAAAATTCAAATATTTAACGAAATTTTTACCGACTAAAAATCAGGGTTGTTACAGTTCTTCATTTTCTTAGTTAATTACGCACTTTCCTTCTTTAATTAGCTGTAGTTTGCTATTTCGCTCTTCATTAAAGTTGTAGCTACACTCTTGATCTATCTTAATCTCTAGTTTAATTTGAATTCCACTATATTTTCAATAATTAGCTTTGTTGATTCAATTTCTAGTATGAGTGAATAGTTAATTAGGCTTGGTTAAGGGGTGATTAGCACTCCAAGACTTGAATTGATCATGCCTTTCTCTCAATAAATCTTCATTGTTAGTTGGAAAATCAAGGTAGTTCGTATTTGTCTATCAAATCTCGACGGTGTTAACCTCTTTGATCATGTGTAGGCAAGAGCGAGCCTATTTGCCACTCATAGATGCTCAGAGCTATGTCATCCCTAGTGTTTGTTAGATGAATACTACAACTAGCTTGGTATTTCGACTCCTTTTTCTAGTAAATGAGCTTAATGGTAAATCCCTGGGGTTGGGAGATCATTGACGCATATCTCGACCCGTGTAATTCTAGAGGAAAGATAATTGATTCGAGTTGTGGGTGTTGAAACCCCCTAGACTGAGCCTCTTAGTTTAAATTGTTCTCAAATCACACTTTTATCACACATTTTCTATGTTTCAAACTACACCTAAAAGTTAGCAGCTTCACGGACACAATTCTTACATCTACAAATCCAATCAAGCCATGGATGCTACTGTTTTGTTGGTGTGTATATCACCATTTTCTATTGTGTTTTGTCCAGCACCTTAATTGTTGTATTGCTGGTATTGTTTGGTACTCAAAGATGGTACTTAGGAGGTGCAATTGTTGTACTGTGATACTCAAACAGCTACTGTTATGGTGCCACTGATGTTAATGACTACAAATGTTGTGTTTCCTATGGCTGCTGTGTTCCCTTCGACTGTGGATATTGTACCACAGGTTCTTCAAGTCCAGTTGGTATGCTCTATGGCTGTTGTGATTTTATCAACTCATGAAGGATTTCAAGAGGCCAGGTCTTATTCGAGGCCACAAGTTTGAGGCATTCACTAGTATTCTATTTAGTTGTATCCTTCCTATTATCCTATTTTGTCTCATCATTATGTCATTTGTTTTTCCTTCCTTCTTACTAGATGGATTGGAAACATCACTTATCATTTAGCCCATGTAGCCATTTGGCGTAGGCAATTTTATTTACTTTTGTTTTTTTCTCTTGTTTTTGTCTTTCTTTTCCTCCAGGGGTATGCCCCTTGTAGGCTGTATATTCGGTTAGCCTCCTTTTCAATTTCAAGCTGAATTACCCCCCCAAAAAAAAAAGCCATGATGATATTCTCTTGGGTACGATCCCGGACTTCCGGATTATTATGCTTCAATGGACGTATTTACCCTACGCTTGGGGTGATCATATATTGATATACCGATAGACAAAGCAGTGTGTAGGTACCAGTGTTTTCATCCCGTCAAGAAAAAACTACTTATGTGATCAAAAAATTGAGTTTTGAACACTTTGATTTTGGACCAAAGTATAATAGTGGCTTGAACTTCTCGATTCTCGCAAGAAAAGGCACCGGATTCGTCTCCTATGCTCTGATTTCTTTGGTTCGTCTGGCCCATCGATTTTTCCTAGGATCTCTTTCTTAAGTTCTGATACCAATTGTTGGAAAGTGGAATCGATAGGTATCACTGATGGGAGGAGGAAATTTTCACACAAAATAGTATGCACATTTTTATTGATAATGTTTCCCTGATTATACAAAGCTCACACTTCTCTTTGTCTTTTACGCTCACTCTCAACTCTTATACTTTTACATACTTTTACAATACAAATTAAAACCTATATATAGGCAATACCTGATAAGAAATCAAAGGTATGATAAACTCACATTTATTGTTCATATCACAAAATATATTAACGAAAGCTCAAAAAGTCTTCAAGCCTAGTGAGGAATAGTTCTCCACGTTTCATTTGTTTCTTCTCCCTATTCTAATCGTTTACTAAATCTTCTCCCCTTGCCTTTGATGCTTATCATCTCCAAACCAACAGTACCTAACACGTTCTTATACATCAAGCTTACTATTCAACAAAAGGGCATCCAATCCAATCTTTGACAGGTAAATGTTATGGGGTATAGCCATGCGAAGACCCTCCTTGAACTATAAGAAAAATCGCATTTTATAGCGTTTGAAAAACGCTATTAAATGATATAGACAGCGTTTTTATGAACACTATATTAGCCGATGTTGTTAAAAGTCTAGGACTTTAGACAACGTTTTTCAAACGCTATAGAATGTATACTTTTTACAGCGTTTTACAAACGCTATAGAGTATGAAGTTTATACAGCATTTTAAGAACGCTATAGATTGTAAACTTTCTATAGAATGTGAGGTTTCTACAGCATTTTAAGAATGCTATAGAATGTAAAGTTTTTAGAACATTTTAAGAACACTATAGATTGTAAATTTCCCACACTAGTTGGAAAGGTTTCCACAGCATTTGAGGAACGCTATAAATTGAAAAGTTTCCACAACGTTCGAGGAACACTGTAAATTCAAAGTTTTCTATTATTCACTATAAATTTTCGGCCTGTTGTCCATTGTAAATTTTTTACAGCATTTTCAGCTTGCTATTCCAACTGATTTTTAGCAGGTTTCTTTACTTTATACAACCTACAATCCAACCTGAATAACATTCCACATAACAAGTTCATACAATGCTTTAAAAAAAAAAAAAGATGGCGGCTCCAATGACTTCCTTTGCAATATATTTCACAATATTGCATACAAAACCAACAAAATGTCTCCAAACATCAAAGCGATTACCATTACATAAAAGAAATTCAATATACTAAATGTCCTTCCAACATTTCTATCTAGTACAAGCCTTGTCACCAAATATCAACAAAAATGCCTTCCAAAACATCTATGTATCCCAAAAGTGGAGTACAAACTTTGTCACCAAATATGAACAAAAAGACTTTCCAAAACATCGATGTATCCCAAAAGTGGAGTTCAAACCTTGACACTAAAATACTAACAAAAAGGCTTCAACCAAAATAGGCCTTCCAAAATCTATCCATCCCATTAGTATCAACAAAAATGCTTCAACGAACCAAGAGATCATGACAACCATCACACTAGCAAGATCATACCTATATCTTCAGCAAAAAGTCACAACATTTCTTTGTCAACCCATAAACCTACATATGGTAGAAGCAGACATTTCATGCAGTCATAACAATTTCTACTAAACATTTCAATTAGAAAGAGCATCGTCTTTCAGGTTGTTCGAAGGTGAGCTTGGAGTATCATGTTCAATTTTTTCCATACCATCCTAAAAATTGCATAGTAAAAAGTCATTGTAAATGACCAATGAGACTGTGAACATATATAACAAGTAGAACACACAAATAACGAATGAGTCTAAATTTTATGCTCAAGCTGCCTCTAAAGCGGGGATACTCTATTTTGGTCTCCGTATCATGTATCAGTATCAGTATCGGATACCAATACTCTCGGATACTCTCCGTATGTCTCCGATCGTATTGTGTCCTTGTCTCGTATCTGTATCTGTGTTTCTTATCTTGGACTAACAAGAGAGGTGGTGGTGGGTATAACAAAATCAAAGCATTTGGCATATGGGGACATCCCAACTGATAGTTCTTGAACTCCAAGGAAGATTCTAAGTGTTAGACATTTAGGCCAACCTTGTTATGGCGAATAAAGGACACAAAAAACAAACACAAATATCACCCAGAACAGTCTTAAATTGAGCAACAACCACATCAGAAACGCAGCAGAACACAACAGATTTTCTGCACACAAGTGAGCTACAAATGTGCAGTTTTTCCAGCAATAAAATAGAGGAGGAAGTAGACTTATCTGGGCACAAGAAAACTGAATTTTCTTTCACAAATCCAAGCTTTACAAAGCTTCCTTCATCCAAAACATAGCACACACAAGACCACACTCAAAACCCTTCTTTCTCTCTCTTTACGTTTTTCTCTCTTCTTACGTTTTTTTCTTCTTTTTTTCTTACAAAGACTAAAGACACACACACACACAACCACTTGATATACCCCATTTGGGTTTACACTTAACATATTTCTAACACACCTTTGATTCAATACCATATTGGTAACGGGCTGTCCACAAAGATAGAGAAAAACAGCGGTAATGTTCGGTTGCCATTTCATTTTAGTTTTGTTTTTCAATCATTACCCTACTTCTTTCTCCAATCATTACCCTATTTTTTCAATTATTACTTTCTCATCTCTCTCTATCTCTCTCCAATCATTACCCTATTTCTCTCTCCACCCACTATCAAAACTAAACTAAACTAAACTCCCAACCAAACAAAGCCGCATATTCTTCTTTTTAAAGAGCATGCATTACTTTGATCAAACACCTTTATACTCAATGTTCCTTGGTTGTGCCTTATTTTATGGGCAGAGGTAGTTTTGTTCAGCTAGCTTTTTCTAAACATGTGGAAAGCTGCAGGAAACAACAATAGCAAAACAACACCAACTGAAGCAATCACTAGCACCAGAAAACAGAACAACACCAAAGTACCAGATATTAAGGACTATATTTTAGTACATGAGATCAACCAATTTCCTCCTTTAGTAGTATTGTACTCGGAAAAAAATACCCGACATCAACCAGAAAATAAGTTAACAGATCATGCTATACTAAGGACTATATTTTGAAGGGAAATTGAAAGTGATGGATAATTGTTAGCTATCACAACATCCAGTAGAATTTAAGGGCATCATGATGCAGAATATAAGTTACGACTACATTCCCATGACATACCAGTAGGGGTGGATTTGTACCATGGCCATCATTTTGCCATCTTGGGGTTGTGGTGGTGTCTTTGTTATGATTTCCAAACCACCAGAAGTGTGGCAAAGTTGCCTCTCCATTTTTTCCTTAAAGCAATTAAAAAAGCACATAATTTGTGAGTTGACAAGAAAATCCTCACTAGAACAAGGGCAAATCTTCATGTACCTTGCCTCTTAACCTACAATGATATCTCTAACCTATATAACTTCTTTGACTCTCACTTCCAACTTCAAAGAGATATGAAGTAGAACACACTTAGACCATACCTGCATGAATTACCTAAAAAAAAACTGCTCATTACCTACATATAAGCTATCAAAGGGAAGTTCAATACCTCTTCTATGCTGGGAGAATTCAGTTAATCAAGTCCATTTTGTTCTCCGTGCAGACCTACTGGTCCTCTCTCTTCATCGTTCCTAAGAAAGTCATTAAGGAGGTGGAAGCCATTTTAAGAGCCTTTTTTTGGACTGGACCTAATCTCAAAACTTCTGGAGCCAAGGTCTCTTGGGAGCATCTTTGCTCCCCAGTTCAAGAAGGTGGTCTGGGTTTTAAGTCTTTAGAAATCAGGAACAAATTTGTTGTGGCAAAGCACATTTGGTTCCTTGTGTCTGGAGGAGAACAATCCATGTGGTGCCAATGGGTTAAGTCCTACTTACTCAGAGGTAGGAGCTTTTGGTGTGTTAAGGTACCCAGTAATCCCTCCTGGGTATGGCGAAAAATTCTATCTCTGAGGCCCCTTGTGCAACCTCTTATTAGGTACAAGCTAGGTAATGGAATGACTACTTCTTTATGGTATGACAATTGGCATCCCCTAGGTGCTTTGTCCCAAGGTTTGGCCAGAGAATTGTTTATGACTCTGGGCTTACTAAGGATGCAACTGTTCATGATGTAATTCACAATAACCAATGGGCCTTCCCGGCCACTCAAACTCTTGAGCTTAATCAGGTCAAAGCTGAATTGCAGAAGGTGGCATTCAATTCTACTACCAAGGATTCTTGCAAGTGGACACTTAATACTTCAGGGGAATTCACTATCTCATCCCTTTGGGACAATCTAAGAATCCACTTTCCCATTGTTGCATGGCATAAAGTTGTGTGGTTTTCTGGCCATATTCCAAGGTGCAGCTTAATCACCTGGATGGCCCTTTTGCATAGGTTAAATATAGAAGATAGACTTGTTCTATTTGGCTTCAAATCCTTATCTCAATGCACCTTTTGCCCTTTTAAAGAAAATCATGCCCATCTCTTTTTTGACTGTCCTATGGCTTCCCAGATCAGGAGTATTCTATCCCCTAAAGCCCACCACATGAGTGGACATCAGGGTTGCCAGCTGTGGGCTCCTCGACCCGACTTGCGCCCAGAAGAATGAGTCGCCACCCGGATTTTTGAGATGGATGATACGAGAAATCGAGAGCTCATTTGGAAAAGGCATTTTGGTCCAACAAAAATGTCAAGATTTTAGGTTCAGGAGCCACGGTACGAATGGGGAAGGTTTTGTTAAAGAAAAGCACCCCACTCGCCCGGTAAAATCGGTATCTACTAAACTCTTTTGAAAGGGGAATTTAAAATATCTTTTGAAAAATCAAGCTCTTTAATAAACAAGTAAAGGGGAAAGGGACATGGAAAATATATCACGTTAACGTGCACATGTGCTATCTATACAAGGATGGTAAAGATGATGCAGAATGAAAGAACTTTCTGACAGAAACTGTCTGGATCTCAGTTTCCTTCTGCACGGCATATCGTAATACCGCGCATAGTTTTACAGTATATGCTGTGTGGGGTATCCTCTTTGTTTTCAAGCCATTATAAAGTTTCAGAACACCGCCCGACATATCAAGTAACACGCACGGGCTTTTACATTTAACATCAGATAGTGTTTTTGCAACTGGATCGCTCTGAAAAACATCACTCTTTCAAGCCATGAACGAAAATCATCTTTTATACTTTTGATCACTCAAAATGATTGAAGAAACTTTGTTTCTAAAACCAAGCATGGCTTGTAGATATGGTCTTATTTTGAAAGCACCGACACATAATGTTTTAATAACAAAACAAGCCTGACAGAGGATAATCATGATCCAGATAGTTTGAGCAAGAAAACAGTAGCTATATGGAACGCCATGCGTCTGAGTACACTATGCCTTGCGACGCATCAAAGCACCGCGCGACGTAGCATTCTCAGCACAGTGGCTTGTTTTTGCTTTTGAAAATGGTTTTAAGCCAGTATCCAACTCAAATGGGGTTGATCTTGACTACAGAAAGGTTCCCTCAGAGATAAGGACAGAGCGTATCCCAAGGAAACTAGTTTATACCTTGGATCTTGAGCTTAGATGAGGATGGATGGATGCAGATGAATGCGAGCAAGACCGGTTGAGAAAAGAAGGTTGTGGATATGAGCAGTAGATGAATACAATGGGTAGTTGAAACCTTAAAGTGAGTAAAAGACTCACTTCAATGATGAGGAGAAAAATGGAGGATTTTGAGAGAGAAAAAGCCTAGAGAATATTTTTAGAATAACTTTCTCAAGACTTAGGAGTGAGGAGTGGGTGTGAAAGCATGATGAGAGAGAAAGAGAGTTCAGGGCCCTTTTCCCTTGAGTGGAGGGTTGTATTTATAGGCAAGAGCCAAGGATTTTGAATTTCAAATGGGGCTGGGCTGGCCAGAAGTGCTTTTTTGGCTAAGCTAACAGCTGTGGCTCAAGTGGGCGTGGCCCACAGCTAGCTGAGCCAGTCAGAACTTTATCCAAAATGTCGTGCGGTTGACCTCATGACCTCGTGCGGCATAATGAGATTCGTTATGCCGTGCGGTGTAGAGGTGTGCCGTGCAGTACTAAGGGTCCAGTTTCGGGCCGTTGGGTTTGTTTTGGGCTTTTGGGCTTTTGGTTCAAGGGAATCCCTCATCCAAGCTCTTGAAGGTATCGTTTCCTTTTTTTCATCATTGGGACATTTAAAGAACCTCCGAGGTCCGGGTTGGGGTATATACAGTAGTCCCTCTTTAATGTAACTTGGACACCATTAGTTGGCGCGAGTGATGCTTAAAGAATAGGCATCCCAATCCATTGCTCCAAGGTCTTTAAACGGAGACAAAAATGCATGAAAATCGAAATGCAAGCAAATGACGATGGTGGTCGCGCCCGTAGGGCTGCCTTCGTATCCCATTGTAGGGATCAGACTAGCATAGTTTGATTGGGACAATGCCAGTGAATGATTCCCGGAGGACAAATGATAAAGACCATGCAATAATCCTTGAGAAGATTGAGTGCTGATGGTGCTGAGTGTCGTGAATTAAATGCGAATAACTACATGTGCGCCAGACGAACCCTCGGAGGGCGTAGATTCGTGACGAACCTTCAGGAGGTAATTCGAGACGAGACAAGCCGAGACGAGCCCTCAGAGGGCGAAAATAGCGAGACGAGCCTTCAGGAGGTAAATTGAGACGAGACGAGCTCTCAGAGGGCGAAAATTCGTGACGGGCCTTCAGGAGGTTAATCGGGACGAGACGAGTCCTTGGAGGGCAAAAATAACATGACGGGCCTTGGGAGGTTAATTGAGATGAGACGAGCCCTCGGAGGGGAGGGCGAAGATTCGAGACGGGCCTTCGGGAGGTTAATTGAGAAGAGCCGAGCCCTCGGAGGGCAAAAATTCGAGACGGGCCTTCAGGAGGTTAATTGAGATGAGACGAGCCCTCGGAGGGCAAAAATTCGAGACGAATGCAAATACGACGAGTCCTCGGGAGACGAAAGATTTTACGAGTCCTTGATGGCGCTTTAATCCAAGTTCAACATTCTAAATAGACTTTTCTGCAAAACGGCTGGAATATTTGATTTCCAAGGGGATTTTGGTGACTGGTTTGAACAATTTTTGAGAAAAGTGACTTATCCATGCAAAATTGGAATGCCGCGCGGTTTAGCACTGTAGTGTACAACATTTTAATTTCCCATGCAACTCTTCGAATTTCGAGAACAGTCGGTTGGTTTAAGGGTGCCCATTAATGCCAGCGTGCCCTTTCGACGGCTTCAATGTCTTTATAAGGGTGGTGGTGCCTCATTCTATGCACCACCACCAAAAACTCTCAAGTGTCTTCACTTTCTATTTTCCAAAAACTGACAAGTTTCAAGAGCGAGAATGGCTAACAGCGACTTGGTCGAACAGGTGATCTCCCTAGAGGCCGAAATGGCCGTATATCGAAAGGAGACTGAAGAACTCAACCAACAAATCATGAGGTTGATTTCAACAATGCATACCCTCCGTCGTGCGGTGTCAAACCTTCAGGATGTCGCTTTCGACCAACTGGATGACAAGAACGATCCGGAGTACGCACCGAAGCACGAGTCAGAGGAGACCGCGGAGGATTCGGAGGGAAATCTAAACGGTTCCAACGACCGTTTGGATGGAGGGAATGATGCTTCAGGTGAGGGGAGCGACTGAAGAAAGAAAGGAGCAAGGGCAGTAGGATTTTCCTTTTCCTTTGTCTTTGTTTTTTTCCTTTTCTTTTTCTTTTCCTTTTTTTTTTGAATCTAATGAAAATTCCGGGGGGAACCCTGGTTGAATCAATGAAAGTCCCCTCTTCCTTATTTCTATCTGTCTTCTCTATGTCTGAATGGTTCCGAGCAAAACAATCGTCACACACTCAAATGAAAGGACTGTTTTCAGAATCCAATCCGTCGAAATGACCCAAAACGCTGTGCGTAGCTTGCAAAAGGACGCGCGGCATGAAAAAATAAGGCATTATGCCGCGCACTCTAGTCAGAATGCCGTGCGGCGCTATAGGTTACAGACCTGGTCCACTTTTAATTCTAGACAAATCAGTTTGGGGGGGGGAGTATATTTATGTGAGGCGTACACAATACACCTTACCCTGTTCGAATTTCCCTCTCTCATCTCTCTGCTCTCTCCCTCTCTCAGTACTCTCTCTTTCTTGGTACTCTCTCCCTCTCTCTCCCTTGATCATCTCTCTCTTCTACTCTCTGCTATCTCTCTCCAGACCCTCTCTCTCTCTCTTCCGACTGTCTCTCTCTCTCTCTCTCTCATATTGCATCCATGGATGATATAGACATATCCAGCAGTGATCAACAGCCAAGGGTAAAGATTACACCGCCCTCGGTCCCTTCGGAGAGCGACGTGGCGATTGGGGATATTCTGGAGACCCCGAGGGGTTCAGTTGCAGCAGCCATGGCCGATGAGGCCACGGCCTCGGTTGCCATGGTGGCTGGTAGTAGCGGCGGTGTGGTGTTGGCCGGCTATGGCCAGGGCACAGAGAGCTTGGGTGCAGTGGAGTTGGGCAGTGAGGACATGGCCGTGGGCCAGTCAAGGGGTGGCGATAGTTTAGAGGAGCGGGCTACGGAGGAGGAGACGGAGGCCTCTCTCGCGAGGAAGCCTCAGGCCGACTTGGGGAAGGTCCCTGTTGTTGAGGAGGAGCTGGCAGAGGAGCAGGAGACTCCGGCCATGTTCGTTGTTAGTGGCGTCGGTGCGGGGTCGTCATGACCCATAGGCATGGGGGACTACTTGGAGGGAGCGTCCCTCGAGGACTTGGTGGAGACCTTACGGGGGGTGCTTGGACTGGCGAAGGCCTTGCTTGAGTCCCGAGAGAAGGAGTTCCGGGCCGAGCTCGAGATGGGAGCGGTCGAGGGGCCACGGGTCAAGGAGGAGGAGGTTTTGGTCCCACGGAGGACTGTGGTGGACGAGGCTGTTGCGGACCTGGGGCAGAACAGGTCTTTTGACGAGCAGGCTTACGTGCCTCTTTGGCACACCATGGTGCCCTCGCTTCTAGATGCCTACAGGCCGGAGAGGGCCGTCTATGACGAGTCTCTAGTCTTGAGGGACCCGCAGCAGCACCTGTCTTTGCGCCGAGTCGAGGTATGGTTTGATATTCGTATTTTAATACAATGTACTATGTTTCTTAATTCAATGCCTATGATTGTCATGCCATGCTTATTGAATCACGTCTCTTTTTGTAACAAGAAATAAGGATCTCAAGCTACGGCGGCGCGGGGATGTGCCCTAGTTTTGGGAAAGGCTCCTGGAGGCCTCGAGGGAGATGGTGAGGGAGGCGGGCTTTGGCGAGTTTGTCGATGTGCTGATGAGGGCGAGCAACGATTGCCAGGTAGTGAGGGTTCTTGCCGAGAGGTGGTGGGACACGACAAACTCATTCCACTTCTCTTTCGGTGAGATGATGGTGACGCCCTTGGACTTTGCGGCGATTACTGGGTTGAGGGTCGGAGGTGACCCAATTCCTTACAACGCCATGGCTAGGAGGGATCCAGAGCTCCAGAGGCGCCTCATAGGGTACAGGCTGAGAGCGGAGAAGGGGGATGCTCAGTACACCTCGCTTTTGGACTTTTGGACAGAGCCTCAGGTGGGTAAAGTCTAGGAGGAGCAGATGGCAAGGTGCTTCTTGCTGTACATTCTTGGTGCCCTTGTTTCGCAACAGGCGTAACCGGGTTCACCTTTCTTTCCTGCCTGCATTGGGGGCTATCGGGGAGATAGCCCATTTTGACTGGGGTGGTGCAGCTTTGGGGGCGTGCTACACCTTCATGGGGTCTCTTTCTCGAGGTGCAGAGAAGAAACTCGGCTGCTACTAGCGAATCTGGGAGGTATGCTTGGAAACCTTGCTTTCAATACCTAGTTAACTTTCCATTCGTGCATTTGTATCATTTCATGCTAACTCCTGATGCTTTGAACTCTGCAGCTCTGGACGTACGAGGTACTGGACATGTACCCTCCCATGACGCCGTGCCCTGATGACATAGTACTCCCTCGAGCCCTCCGTTGGTCGAAGGAGGACCAAGGGGTGAAAAAGGGAAAGGCGATCTGAACGCCAATCGACTGTTCTTCGACGAGCCGGGTCCTTACCAGGTATACATGCTTCCTTGGTTTCTCAAACCTTGTTACTTATACACTGAATCGGTTTTCTAACACTTTTTTTTTATTGCAGGTATAGTGGCACATCTGGGAACGCTTTGAGTCCCATTTGTGGCCCATAGCCGGGAGGTGACGAGAGGAAGGGTGCTTCTGGAGTCCCTTTACTGTTGGCAGTGGTACCTGGGTGACCGGGTGTCACGTCAGTCGCTGAGGCTGGAGATTTTCTTAGTCCTTGGGCCGCTCCCTCCTCTCATGCTGACGACGAGGGAGTATATGTTGGAGGAGGTTGAGCGGTTCACGCAGCCGGACCCTCAGCTAGAGCCGTTGTTTCAGGCTGGCGCTGACTACGCAGAGTACCAGGCTCGATACCTGATGAAGAGCTTTGGGATCCGTGCTGCCTGGGAGACGCAGTGACAGGCGCGCAGCGGCAGAGGTGATAGGAGTGGTAGGAGAGGAGGTAGAGGCAGAGGGAGCGAGGGCCCTCGGGGTGGTGGGACAGGTCAAGGTGGAATCGGGCTGCCCATGCTCTCTTGGACGGTGGATGTGGTGACCACTCAAGGAATCCCTGATCTAGTGGAGGTTCCACACCCTGCGGTCAAGCCTCCGGAGTTCGTTGCTCAGGTATAACATGTTTCTGTCATCTTCGTATTTTCACTTTCAACACATCTTATGCTAATCATCCCTCATGTTGGGCAGGTGACTCCGAAGTACGTGAGGGAGATGGCGGCAGCCATGATGGGCCTGGAGCAGCTAGTGCGGCAATATGCCATGGGCCACTCCCCACTGGTACTAGCTCGCTCTGGAGGGTCACTAGTAAACTCTTGACCTTTGGTTGCATTCTATCACTCTTATTCATGACTAATAATGCAAATATCATATGTATGTTGTGTTATCACAGGCTAGAGGAGGAGCTGCCCGGGGGCTACGCAGGAAGTCTGTTCGCATGCCCATGCGATAGGTTTCGTCTGCTGGTTCTCGGGAGGAGCGCCCATCAAAGAGGCAGTGACACTCGGGTGGCACAAAGGAGGAACCTATTGCCGTCTCGGACGAGACCGAGGAGTCGACTGACATAGATCTAGAGGATACCTCTGGTAGTACCGTGCCTAGGGAGACTCGCACTCAGGAGGTAGCCAGCTCCGAGGCGGAGGAGGAGGTCTTTGAGGAGGATGAGGAGGACGGAGACGAGGACGAGGATTGAGTTTCCTCTTTTGCTTTTGTCTTTTGATGGAGCCTGCGTGATTCCTTTTTGTGGGGTGCCTGTTTACCCTTGGTAGATAGGATTTTGAGCATCTGGCTTGCATGCCTTGTTTTGTACTTCCACTCATGGATTCTTTCGGGATAATATATGCACAGAGTTTACCTTTTCATTGTCTTTCTTCGTTCAATTTCTTTCATTGTTGTTGTTCAAAGAAGATTGAGTAACTAAGACGCTTACCGAAATGCACAACTAGCCGTAGATCGTGAAACTGCATCCAATGCAGGGTTTATACGGGAAATATTGACAAGGGAATAGAAATCAAAGAAGTAATTGAATAAGCTTTAAAAAATCGATGCTATTCTCAAAGATTTTCATAAACCCCTTTCGCCACGGTCTCGAGCATAACCGTGATGATCTCTCTAGCTCTAGATACAACTTGAAAGTTCGACCTTATGCTCGGAATGTACCTAAAAACTAAGAAAATGTTGACTTTGAAAGGTGACAACTTCAAATCTCGACCCGGGACTCAAACTGAAACTTGGACTAAGTCACTTTTGACCATTATGACTTGTGTGACCCAAAGAAACGACTTGAAACGCGGTTTGGTACTTCATCATGACTTGAAAACAGGATTTTATCGAATTTTTGTACTATGACCTCGAATTCCGGGAGTTGACCTGAAGCAGAATGTCCCCGAAGTCCCATGTACTTGTTGGAGTGTGTTCTGGTGCTTGGCAGTGCCTTGAGACACTGAGACACTTCGAATCCCTTTCAAGCTCTTGCTGTCAAAAACTGCAGCAATGCAGACGCGGTATACTATTGTTATACCGTGGTGGTTCTTCAAAATGTCGTGCATTACTCCTCAAGGCTCCACGGTATACTGTTGTTATACCATGCTGGTTTTTCAAGATACAAAATGCCGTACGTGGCTATGATATGCCACGCGGGGCTCTAACATGCCGTGCGTGGTTCCTTTCCTGACAGTCTGCACTTTGTTGCTTCCCAAGGCAGATTGCTTCGAAGATTGAAGTTTGACCCATGTAGTTGTTTCTGAGCCAATGCATGTCTGCATTAACTTCCCATGCTATGACCAAGTCTTTTCCTATGCAAAATTCACGGGGAACACACATTTTTGGAACCCGAGACTCTTTGAAAGCCGAGTTTGTCTCCTCCATTCTTCCTTTAAATTCAAGCCCTTAACTTCAAATTTCTTCCATCCCACTCAAGTCTAATTTCTCCTAAGGCTCACTCTTACTTCCCCATGGCCCTTTCGCTCACCAGCTCGCTTCGCCCATGGTTATTTTTGATGGAAGGCGTAGATTGGCTCAACTTTCGGGCTCATGGCCTCTGCTCCATGAGGTACCTCCGTAACATCCGTTTTCGCCCCGAACTCTTGAAGGTAGCTGCGAGCTTCTAAGATCCGAAAGTTAACGTTTTTCGCTTCGGTAAGCAGGAGCTTTGCCCTACCGTGGAGGAATTTTGCGCCTACCTAGGCAGCTTTGGCTCGGGAGAAGTCATTATCCCTCCGGTACGTGAGAGCATCCACAACATTTTATTTGCGACCCTTAGACTAGGTAGCGGTGCTGCCCGCTACTTAGTTAACGATGGTTGCCTCAATGTGATGCGGCTTATTGAAATGTTCTTCCCTTCCAATGATCTCGCGGACACAACTCATCAGACTCGGCGTATGACTGCCCTCTGTGTGTGCGTACTTTCGACCTACCTTTTGGCGCCTTCAACTAGTCATGCTAGCTCTGCTCTGGTCAACATTGGCGTGCAAATCAAGGCTCGCAAGGACGTGATTCCAATGGTTTTGGCTGAACACACTGACGGGTTTGGATAAAGTTTGTTCTAGAAGGACTGAGACTTTCAGGGGTAGTCCTCTCCTCTTACAGGTTGGCTTCTCACTCAGCTTTCCTTTTTCGAGTTTTTCTCACTTTCTCGTTTTACCTCGACGCTCGGTTTGGCTTTCTATGGTTTCTGACTTGTTTTTCCTCTCCTTTGTAGATCTGGCTCTGTGATAATGTGAATGTGCTGACAATTCCTCTTGGCAATTGGGCATATGAAGCTAGGCTGTTGTCACTCCGATGCTTTGAGTTTGCTGACAGGCAGATTCTTGAGTGGGTTGACTTCTTTAGGCGTCTGCGAGCTGAGACCATTTCATGGTGGTGTTCATGCCTAGACCTCCCTCCCATGACCGTGCACTTCATGGGCCCCCAGTGGGTCGTTCTTGTAGGTTTAGAAGCCTTTACTTTCTACATCCCGTACCGGATTCAGCGTCAGCTCAGCCTTAGGCAAGAAGTTCCAGCAGAGGTTCTGATTGATGTCGTTCTGCCCTTGTTTCGTCATTCCGTTCTTTGCAACTATCAGCGGTTTTGGGGCACTCGTGAAGTGACTGATGCACACCCTTATCCTTTTGTGATGGTTTGAGGGAGTTACCAGAAATGGTTAAGGAGGGATATCGCAGCAAGGGCTGGAGCTTAAAGAAACTAACTCAATCCTACTACCCTGATCATGAAATAAATTGCGGACCCACTTTGATCATATTGTTCTCTTTTTTGTGTTTTCTGAAAGTCATGCTCAGCCTTATGTATTAGAAGCAGTTATCATAATAAAATGAGCTACGGAGGGTTTCCCCTTCCTTGATTCAGTACATTGAACTCTTACAACCTGGATTTTTATTTTGAATGATGGTGACCGAGCCTTAGAGTGAGGCTGCCTACGTATCCTTGTAGTAAAGGAATCAGGTCATAATGTAGTTCAGACTAAGGTTCGCTCTGGTTTTGACACTCTCCTTTTGCGCTCTAAATTTTGCCTAACATCGGCCTTTTGGATTTTTGGTCTAGCGAGCTTGTTCATTATTCGCCTTAACTTTTGCCTAGGGTGCCCTTGCGGGTTTTCAACCTAGCAGGCTTTAGCTCTAATTTTTGCCTGGGTCTGCCCGCCCTTGCGGTTTTCAGCCAAGCGAGCTTCTCTCAGGGATAGTAGCGTTTGAGTTGATCCAGGTTGACTAGAGTTGCAAATTCGTTCCCATCCAAGTCAATGAGTTGTATGGCTCCTCCGGACAAGATGGTCCTGATGATGTAAGACCTGGACCACTTTGGTCAGAACTTTCCATGTGGATCGTAGACTAGTGCCCGGGTTCCTTCAAAACCATATCGCCCTCTGACAAGTCCCTAGGCTTCACCCTTTTGTTAAATGCGCGTGCAGTTCTCCTCTGGTATCCCTGGATATGGTAAAGAGCCCTCAACTGGCACTCATCAAATAGCATGAGCTCTTCAAACTGATTACTCAGCCATTCAACCTCTTGGACCTCACACTCGATCATGGTCCGAAGAGACGGAACTTCCAACTCAATGAGAAGCACAGCTTCCATACCGTAGACCAACGAGTAAGGGGTTGCTCTGGTTGGTGTACGTACAGACGTGTGGCATCCCCATAGGGCCAACGGCAGTTGTTCATGCCAATCTCTTGCGGATTGAATGGTCTTTTCCAGAATGGCTTTGATTGTCGTGTTAGCGGCTTCTACGGCCCCATTGGTCTGCGGCCAATAGGTTGTTGACCTGTGTACTTGGATTTGAAACTTGTCCAAGACTTCCCTGGCTCATCTCTTGAAGTGAACCCCATTGTCAGACACAAATGCTTGAGGGACCTCATACCGGTAGATGACATTTTGCTTGATTAAGTGAGCAACTTGTACTGCAGTTAGAGTAGCATACGAAACAGCTTCTACCCATTTTGTGAAGTAATCCACAGCTACCGGGATGAACTTATGACCGTTGGAGGCAGCTGGCACGATCCTTCCGATGACGTCAATTCCCCATACTGAGAAAGGGCAAGGCGAGGTCATTTGATGCAGGTCAGATGGCGAAACGTGGGTTAGATTAGTATGGATTTGGCATTTGTGGCGCCGTCGCACGTATTCCACACATGCCGTCTCCATGGTGGACCAAAAATATCCCTGTTTGAGAATCTTCTTGGCAAGCATCATGCCATTCATGTGAGGGTCACACACTCCTTCATGGATTTCTTCCATCACTCTTCTTGCCTCCGCACCATGGATGCATAATTTGTGCATGCCACAGTGTGATCTCCAGTATAGATTCCCTCCACAGATGATGTATTGTGCGGCTATCCTCTGAAGGGCGATCTTGTCTTTTTTGCTTGCTTCTACAGGATATTCTCCTCTTTCCACGAATCTCCAAATGTCGTAATACCAGGGGTGGCCATCTTCGGGTTCATCAACAACCATGACATGTTGGTATATTGCGTATCTCTTTGTTTGATCACAGTCGGCCTTAACTTCACACCAACATGGATTTTGACCATGGATGCTAGTGTCGCCAATGCATCTGCGAATCGATTTTCGAGCCTTGGTGCATGAGTGAAGGTCACCTTGTTGAAATGAGGAATGAGGTCTTCCAAATCCTGATGATACAGCTTCAGCTTTTCTTCTTTGACCTTCCAGTCGCCATTGGCCTGCGACACTACCAGGTTGGAGTCCCCTACTACTTCCAACTTCTCTATTCCAATTTCGATGGCTGCTTCCATGCCTACAATGCAAGCCTCGTACTCCGCTTAATTATTGGTGACTTCAAAGTTTAGCTTGAATGCGAGCGGAATGTGAGATCCATCAGGTGCTATTAATAGCACACCAATTCCAAACCCTCTTTGGTTAGCGGCTCCATCAAAGTACAGCTTCCAAACTTCTTCAGCTAATATGATTATGACTTCGTCGGGGAGCATAAACTCAACATCTTCACCTCCCTTAATCGGGCTGTCGGCCAAGAAATCAGCAACAACTCTTCCTTTTACAGACTTTCTAGTGACATGCTTTAGCTCAAATTCCGATAACATTAACAGCCATCGTGCCATCCTTTTGGTGAGGGCTGGTTTCTCAAACAGGTACTTGAGGGGATCCATTCGAGAATGATCCTGACGGGTAAGTTAACATATAGTGCCTCAATTTCCTGGAAGCCCAAACGAGTGCCCAACACGTCTTTTCTAATGGAGTATAACGCTCCTCGCATCCGACCATCTTTTTGCTGAGGTAGTAAACAGCCGTTCAACCCCATCGTCTCCTTATTGTGCCAGCATGCACCCCATAGAAGTTGGAGTGACCGACAGGTATAGGATCAAAGATTTCCCTAGCGCGGGGGGGCGTTAAAACTGGAGGATTGTGTGGGCAGCGTGCCCTTTCAAAAAGGATTCTGTTCCTTTCTAAAACGCTGGTTCGAGGGAGCGCTAAGCTGGACGACAAGCGCTGCAAAA
The DNA here is from genome assembly GCA_014282245.1 of Rhododendron simsii. Classification (NCBI taxonomy): domain Eukaryota; kingdom Viridiplantae; phylum Streptophyta; class Magnoliopsida; order Ericales; family Ericaceae; genus Rhododendron; species Rhododendron simsii. The sequence continues at coordinate 10,048 of WJXA01000371.1, read as the reverse complement.
TACAGAGTCGCCACTCGGGTTTGAAGGTCTGACACCCAAGGAACCGTATTTCGAAGCACTTGCCACGCTGTTTGATTTGAAAAAGTTAAGGAACCAGTCTGTCATAACCATATCTGGGTTTGGGAGCCAGGTTACGAGCGGGGAAGGATTTTACGGCACCCCTCTCGCCCAATCCGGAGATCGGTCTCTACTTAGGCATTTGCAAAAATATTTATTTGCGATTCTGTTTGATTAATCAATTTTTTAGCCAATTAGGGCGGGGGAACTGTTAAAAGGGATTAAAACTATAACAGTTTGCAGGATGTGATAGATAATAGCATGGATGTAATATTGAAAAATAAATGAGATAAAATCCAAAACTGTGACTGGATATCAAAACTGTGCCTTGGTTTGAGTTTGTCGTGAACAACGGCCAACTTGCATGCATGGAATTTCGTACATGCAATCTAACCTTCACGCGACACTCCATTCCATCGCGCAAGTGTTGATGTCTTACCAGCAGGCTGAATCTTACCCCCTTCTGGGCTCTGGAAGGACCAGTGCACACCCAGGATCAAACCAAGCAGTTTATATGTACTGAAAGTAAATAATTATTACAAACGGAGTGAACAAGAATAAGATTCGACCCTTAAATAGTGAGGGTGTTAAAACAAAGGTCAGGGATCCAGTTGCCCATGCACAAGCAGTTTCTGGAAATCAGCTAATCGTCGGGCGATGCAATGAGATCATCGCGCGATGATTTGACTGGACTTCCAGGAATTGCTTTTGCATGCCTACGGCTTTGAGACAAATTCAAAAGCAACCCAGGGGCACTCCAAAGCAAATAAATGGGCAAAAATAAGCTAAACTAGCTGGTTTTAGCATGCAAGATAGTGGAGTATTTCTAAAGATGCTTCACTATGTCCTACAATATTATAAAACAAAAAACAACTGGCATCCAATCCCCACGAGGACTGCCGTACAACGACTAGAACAGTCGCACGATGTAGTGAGTCTGTTGCGCGTCGGAGTGCCAGTTCACGATTCTTATAACTCTGCTGGCTTTAGGACCAGGATTGGTATTGATTACCAGCCTTGGCCCTGCAAGCCCCCCTCAGGTGTTGAAACAGTAAAAAGGCAATAGAGTTATACCTTTGCTTGAGTTATTTTTTAAAAGAGCTTGAAGGGAGTAGTAGTGCTTGTAAAATGAGTGTATGAAAATGGCTTAGATTGATGAAGTACCAAGGTTTTAGGAATTGTGTAGTCTTTTTGCTTGAAAATTTTGTAACCCTTTGGAAGATGAACCATGGGGGGTATTTATAGGAAGGAGTGAGGTGTTGGTTGGTGGTTAAACAAGGCAATACAACCAGCCAACAATGCTGGTTGTAGTTGCTTGGTGGAGAAGTAGGGTGCAAAAGGTGATGGGAGAGTGGGGGAGAGCTGGTGCAAGGGCAGCCTTATAGGACGTTGTTCAGTCGACGAAACAGGGTTACACAGCCTTGTACACCCTTGATCATCACAAAATCCAGCTGGAAAAAGGTGAAAACGACAGGTATTGACCATCGCGCAACGGTTAAGCTAGCCTCGCGATGGTCAACAGTCAAAACTTTGACTTTGACCAACACCTGGCAGAAGAAGCATCGCGCGATGGACCCAATAGGCCGCGCGATGGTCAAACCTGAGGTCAGGGTTTGGATTTAAGGATGGGTTCCACACACTCCAAGCTCAAATCATTTTACTCTCAAGACTGTTTTTGACCTGGCTCATCATCGGGGAAACAAGAAACTGAAAAATAAGGTAAAATGATCGGGAGATCCAGATTGGGGTGTCTACAATAGTCCCTCTTTGACAGCGCGCGAAGCACCATTGGCTGCTACGGGTAACGTCAAAGATTTCTAGACACCCATGTAATTCGCCCAAAAGACGATTAAATGAAAGATGCGAATGAGTATATACAAATACCGTGCACCAAGGGATTGGGGAGCCGGTTAATTGTTGACGTGAACTCTCCTGGGGAACAAGTGTCATGGACGGATGGACCGTGGCTCATTGGAAATTGGACGGATGGATTGTCACTGATTTGAAATTGGACGGATGGATCGTCGCTGACTTGAAATTGGACAGATGGATCGTCGCTGACTTGAAAATGGATGGATGGATCGTCGCTAACTTGAAAATGGATCGTCGCTGACTTGAAAATGGACGGATGGATCGTCGCTGACTTGAAAATGGATCGTCGCTGACTTGAAAATGGATCGTCGCTGATTTGAAAAGGGACGGATGGATCATCGCTGATTTGAAATGGGACGGATGGATCGTCGCTGACTTGAAATTGGACGGATTGATCGTCGCTGATTTGAAAATGGACGGATGGACCGTCGCTGATTTGAATTTGGTCGGATGGATCGTCGCTGATTTGGATTTGGACGGATGGATCGTCGCTGACTTGAAATTGGACGGATGGATCGTCACTGATTTGAAATGGGACGGATGGATCGTCGCTGACTTGAAATTGGACGGATGGATTGTCGCTGACTCGAAATTGGACGGATGGATCGTTGCTGATTTGGATTTGGACCGTACGCGGGCAGACTACTGCTGGGGATATAAAAGTGCTCCGGCTATAATAACATTAAATTTGTTAAGGTTCCATAATGAGAAACCATGGGTCTTCGTATCATGATCGGGCCTGTCCAAAGACTGGATTGGGCCTGAAGGCCCATTTGATCATCGCGCGATAGAGTCACTTCGTCGCGTGATGGAGGTCTGCTAGGGCTTGGATCTGTGAAAACTCTCCAAATCTCAACCCAAACCCTTGATTTCTTCACAAAACCAATAAACCCACGCATGTGTGATCATCCATGGCGGAACACGACAATGGTGGCGGCGGAGGAGAGGTTGTTGATCCTCCGACTGACCAAGGGGGACCAATGGAGGTTGAAATAGGAGACCAACAGCCAGTGGAGGTTGTCTTGGGTGTCGGTGCAGTGGTAGCAGGCGGCGGCGATGGCGTTCAAGGCCACGAGCAGGAGGTAGGTGGCGACAGCGAGCATCGTGCGACGGAGCCAGATCGTCGCGCGACGGAGGAAGCCGGGGCCGTGGGCCCTATTGTTGAACCTTTGGACCTGAGCACGGCCGTGAGTGGCTCAATGGTGGTTGGTGGTAGTTCCGAGGGCACGGGCAGTAGAGGTGCTAATGGCGGTAGTGCCGGGCCGAGTGAGACTCCGCCGAGGGATCCGGCGAGGGACGAACGTGTGGCGGCTGAGGAGGAGGGTACCACAGACATTCTTGAGGAGGACATACTGTTCTGGCCAGCAGCGACATCATCGAGCCATAGACCGATCACGAGACAAGATCTCGCAGAGTTTTTGAGCTATGAGAGACTAGCCCGGCTCCTTGAGGAGAATCCCATGATTGGGGTTGCTGTTTTGGAGGCTCAAGAGGAGCGAGAGAGGGAGATAGCCGCTTCAGAGGCCGCGGCGAGGGCCGAGAGGGAGAGAGCTGGTGAGGAGGAGGTTCTGAGAGACGCGGAGACCGAGGAGAGGGCCTGAGCTTGGGTACACGGACCTAGGGGACAACGGTGTCGAAGGCGGAGAGTTTTACTAGTGTTCCATTTTCAGCAGAGGGGTAAGAGCCACCTGTACCACACTTGTTTGTACTGATGGGTTTTGCGGCATACAGGCCATGACAGGCAGAGTACGACTCTGAGCTTGTCTTGAGAGACCCCGAGACGGATATCTCGAGCAGCTGGTCAGAGGTAAATTTCTTAAAATCCTCCCCCCTTTTTCGCGATTGCAAATTCAAATTCACTATATTTACTTGATTACTGAAAGATGTATAGCGATCCTTGAAGTAGACTTGAATGGTGATCCCATAGTTTCACATCAAATGTCATGCATAAACGCAATAACTTGAACCAACCATCTGTCGTCAGGCTGCATTGATTACCTAGAACTTGAAAATGAAAACCTTGCATGCTGATATGTCCTCTTGTTGCTTGTTTCCGTGTATGATGCAGGAGAGAGCGAGGCAGAGATACATCCGAGGTTTCGGGGGTGCATGCAGTTCTTTGGCTTTATACGAGTGTTTGCCTGCAAGGGTGAGGCAGTTGGTGGATGAAGCAAGCTTCGGGGAGTTCATACAGACCCTTACTCCGATCAGAAATGACCATGCTGTTCTAGTTGCGCTTGTAGAGAGGTGGAGGGATACCACCAATACGTTTCACCTACCGCCCGGGGAGATGACAGTGACGCCTATTGACTTTGCGGCGTTCATAGGCTTGAGAGTTGGGGGCGAGCCTATCCCGTTCGGCTCAGGCATTCAAGAGGACGAGGCGGCCCTAGAGTGGTTCTTGGGAGAAGTGCCCAAGGTTAAGGAGGGGATGATGCGGTACGAACAATTCACCAAATACCTAAAGAAGAAGGTGGCGACTGAATAGAAGGAGGAGCAGATGGCCCGGGCGTACCTGTTGTACCTTTTTGGTGCTACCCTGTACCCAAACAGGAGTAGCAAAGTCCACTTGTCGTACTTGCCTTCACTGAGGGACCTGAGGACGGCCTCACGCATTGACTAGGGAGGAGTGGCACTTAGCGCAGCTTATGGCTTTCTGGGGGATTCGTCGAGGACAGAGATGAGCACTGCTGGGTATTGGCGGATTTGGGAGGTATGATTTCAATAGAGTAATGCATACTTTCAATTTATACCTGTATCCATTTTGATTGCATAACCTGTTCGATTGCATTCTTGCATATACTGACAATTTCATTCGTTGATAACCATGTAGCTCTGGGCTTACGAGGTTTTGAACATGTGCCGTTCGGCGACGAAGAGCTTAGACTTGGGGATTCTCCCGCGTGCTCATATCTGGAGCAAAAAGAACATGGGAGAGAAGAAGGGGAGAGGCGACTTGAACGGCTTCAGGATATACTTGGACGAGCTTTGACCCTCGTAGGCATAACACGAAACTTTATCAAGCAAAAATATGCATCCCTTTTTATTGTTTCAATGCTGTCGTTGATCGATACTTACACTGTTTGCCTGTGCAGATCGAGTGGGATCCCTAGAGAGTGGCAGGGTCAGAGCCTGAGTACTTGACCAGGAGCAGGGTCATCACGGCTAGTAGGGTGTTGCTGGAGTCAGCCTTTGGTTGGCAGTGGTACTTGGGTGATCGAGTGACATGCCAATCACTTGGCTATGCTGGGTTCCAGGTGCCTGGACTACTTCCACCACGGGCCTCACACACAGGGGAGTACACGCTGGCCGAGTTGGAGATCTTTACACGGCCTGACACCGACTTGACACGCCACTTGCGTCCTGATATGGATTATGTGACCTATCAGAGGGAGCGCTTGGCGGGGCCATTGAGAGTGTGAGAATTTAGAGAGGTCCAGAGTTAGGCTCGTGGAGCTGCTGAGGAGAGGAGAGCCGTTACAGATAGACAAAGTAGTGGCGAGAGCCGTGTGAGGCGGGGTTTGAGTGGACCGGTGAGAGGCGGGCCACCAGAATTGTTCGTGGAAGATAGCAATGGTAAATTCTCAGGGCAATCCAGTTGAGCTGCACCTAGCCCCTGCCAGAGTTAAGCCTGCGCCCGTTACTGTGTCGGTAAGACATTATAGCCTCCGTTGCCTTAATCCAATAAAATTGAACCTTTGTTGAATTGCTCATATCCAAATTACTTTTGCAGGTGCCAAATGAGTGGGTGAATGAGGCTGTTCGGCGCATGCTTGCACAGGAGAATGTGGTAAGAATAACAGCAAGTGGCCTGCCATTGGACTTGCGCTATCCACCACCGCCGGCTCAGAGATCTCAGGTATACCTCTCAGAAAAATGATACATTCCTGCATTCGATACTTGATATATGCACACTTGCCCGATACGTAGTATATTTTGATTGTTGTTGACTGGGAATTGATCATTCTTGCTTTCAAACATATAATATGCAGGACGTATACTAATGCATAAAAATTTTACAATGCAGGCACAAGGACGGGCAGCTCCTAGGAGGAAAAGTGCCAGAGACCCTCCACAAAAGAAGCTAGCAGCTATGACTTCTACTCCTCCACTCATTACCAGACCACAGACGCGGGGCTCACAGCCACCTGCCACAAGTGAGGAGGCGGCCCGAGAGGCCGTGACACGCGCAGAGGAGCGATACCAACTGAAGATGCGCTAGAGGCCCTCGCGAGACAAGCCATTCCGCAAGAAGCGATTAATCTTGCCCGAGGTCTCTGAAGAGGAGGACGAAGAGGAGGAAGAAGAAGGAGAGGATGAGGACGCGTCTGACAGCAGTGGCTCTGACGACTCAGCGGACGATCCTGGATTTAAGCACGATCCTAGAGAGAGATGACGACGATGGTGACGGCAATTGGCTCGGAGAGGACTGAGGGCTACCAAAAAGCCTCAATCTTACTTTCTGCACTTTTGATTTTTGCTTTTGGGCCTGCGTACCTGTGTAGATAGATTGAAGGCCGGAGCGCCTTAGTTGATACTTGATAAGCGTTTTTGAGGCCTGCGTGCCCTTTTTGACTTGATGGGTGAATGAGCCCCAGTTGACAAGATGATTTTTGATTGGCCAAAGTGCTGCACACATGGTAGCTCTTTTCCGTTTTGACATGGAGAGATCATGGTTTAGATATAAAATTTGCATTTCTCACTGTTTATTTACTCTTGTAAAGGATTAGAGTAGATAAAAGTTCACCACTAATACCATACTTGCATTGATGACGTACTGAGACTGCTCACAGACACTCGTTCATGTCTAGATGCAACTAGCTCAGAAGAAAAACGAGAATGTACCTTAGGATACAACCAGGATACGAGGATACAGGGGAATATAAAGAAATTTTGGAAGTTAATAAGCCAAAACCCAAAATACTCTAACTTGGATAAAACTGACGCTTCCGTAAGATCGTGTATGTGCAAAATGGCCTACACGAGTCAACGGAACCAAGAAACATGTCCAAAAATACAAATTTGACCAAAAAGTGCTATAAATGACACAAAATGGACACGAGATGGGAAACATGACTCTATTATGTCCCAGACTGAAACCGACACCTCCGTACAGTCATATTAGGCTGCCATGACCGGTACGGCATGAGAGAATGGGGTGTAAACCCTTAAAACGAGTTTTGACCTCCCGGAATGGTCATTTGAACTTGAAACGGGCCGTAGAGTGTCCGGAATCTTCATTAAACGCAATATCTTGAATTCGATGCTTGGACACAGTCATATATACCCATAGTGACTTGCTAAAACCATCAAAACTGCAGAACAACCCTTGGAACGACAAATGACCAAAATTGGACAGTAGCTGGTGTAATCTGTCAAATTGCAGACTGAACCATCGCGTGACGAAGCGGGATCATCGCGCGATAGTTGGTCTGTGCCAGGCCACCTTTATTTGACCACTCCAGATCTTTAAGACCAACAAGCCTTGTCATCGTCCTTAAATGCCCAGGGTAGTTCTGGAGCAGTCTACAGGTGTCCCCTTGCTTTGAAAGAGAGAATGCCACATTGTTTGGACATTTGCCCTGGGGAAGAAGGATATTTTTCGTGTCCTGGCTATAAAGAGACCAACCCCCTGCAAATGTGAGGCATCTCCTCCATAGTCTAAAATTTTCACATGCTCCCAAAATGGCAAATAACCTTCCGGTCTTGATAAGTCCGTGGCTAACGGCCTTCGTTGCCGGAGATTGGTTATCATTCCGGTCCCACGGGTTGGCCGCTTTTCGTTTTCTCCGCATCGTGAGGGTCCGTCCCGAAATTCTGGTGGTGGCCGTACAATTCTGGGACCCAAAGGTTCACGTGTTCAGGTTTGGAGACAATGAGCTGTGCCCAACTGTGGAGAAATTCCAAGCATATCTTCAGGGGTTCGCTTCGAGTGTGATCGTTGTGCTGCCCTACAAGAAAAATATACCAAAGCTCCTACAATCAAGTCTCGATATCACAAGGGGAGCAGCCGAAAGTCTATTAACTGGGGGGTAAATCAACATTATGCACCTAATGGAGTGGTATGGGCCGGAAGGGAACGTAGAGGACACTGCCCCGCAAGCTCGGTGTCAATTTGCTCTAGCAATCAGTGTGCTGGCTGCTTATTTACTTGTGTCTCCGAACAGGCAAGTCAACCCCCTGCTGGTGAGCGTTGCTGCTCAAATGGGTGCCCGAAGAAACGTGGTGCCGTTGGTTCTGGCGGAAACACTCATGGGTTTGGATTTGGTTTCTACCGGCCAAACAAACATATTCGATAGTAGTCCACTCCTACTGCAGTCTGCAGGTAAGTTCTCACTCAGCTCACATTTTTTCTAATTTTCACACATTCTATCTTTACCTCATCTCCCGGCTCAGGCTATATTGAAGCTTCTCACTTGTTTTTCCTCTCAAGCTTTATATGACTCCTCACTTGTTTTTCCACTCGTACAGCCCCGGCTATTTGACAAACTGGGGTTGCTCACGGTGCCGGAAGCAAACTGGCCTCATCTGCCCGGTCGAATGCACCGGCGAGGCATGATCTATTCGGAGATGTCCATGCACCAATGGTATACATTTATGAAGGAAATGCTACCGAATGAGATCATTTGGAGGCATGAGGCCCTGAACATCCCGGACATGGCCCTGAATTCTGCAGGTTTCGAAAGGATGGTGATAGCTGTGTCGTTTCGAACATTGAGTACCGCTCCGGTCATGGGAAACCGTGGATCAAGTTGATTAATTGTGACCGAATCTCACAGAGAGATTGCCTACGTATCCCCTTTTAAGGAATCAGGTCAACACGTAGTTCAGGCTAAGGTTCACTCAAGTATTTTAGCTCTCCTTTTACGCTCTAACTTTTGCCTAGAACCGCCCATTCGGGTTTTCGGTCTAGCGAGCTTTTGATTGATGCCCATTTATTTTTGCCTAAACCGCCTTCTCAGGTTTTCAGTCTAGCAGGCCTGCTCTAATTTTTGCTTAGAACCGCCCACCCTTGTGGTTTTCGGTCCAACGAGCTTCTCTTAAGGATAGTACCGTTTGAGTTGATCCAGATTAACCAGAGTGTTGAACTCGTTGCCGTCGAGATCAATGAGCTGAGCCGCTCCTCCAGAAAGGATGGTCTTGATGATGTAAGGTCCGGAATGCTTAGGTCGGAATTTGCCGCGGGGATCGAAGATTGGCGCCCGAATCTCCTTTGTGACCATGTCTCCTTCAGCCAAGTTTCTAGACTTCACCTTCTTGTTGAACACTCGGGCAATTCTCCGTTGATACCCCTGAACATGATACAAGGCCTGGAGCCTCCTCTCATCAAAAAGCATGAGTTCAACGAACCTTCCACTAAGCCATTCGGATTCCGAGAGTTCTGATTCTACCATGATCCCCAAAGATGGCACCTCAAGCTCTATAGGGAGAACTGCTTCCATCCCGTAGACTAAGGAATAGGGGGTTGCCCCCGTTGATATTTGGATCGATGTTCGATATCCCCAAAGAGCTAGAGGTAGCTGCTCATGCCAGCCCTTGGCAGATTCTGCGGACTTTTTGATGATTGTCTCGGCGTTCTTGTTTCCCGCTTCAACTGCTCCATTCGTCTGAGGGCGATAGACCGTTGAATGATGGATCTGGATCTTGAATTCTTCAAAGAGCTTCAGAACCCTGCCTTTGAAATGATTCCCATTGTCCGATACAAATGCTTGCGGAACACCATATTGATAGATGATGTTTTTCCTGATGAAATGAGCGACTTGAACCGCTGTCAAGGTTTTGTACGACTCAGCCTCCACCCATTTGGTAAAATAATCTATTGCCACTAGGATGAACCTATGACCATGCGAAGCAGATGGTCTGACCATGCCGATGACGTCAGTACCCCACACAGAGAAAGGCCAAGGCGAAGCCATGCCAAATAGGTTAGAGGGTGGAACATGCATCAGATTAGCATGAATTTGGCACTTGTGACATCGCCGTATGTAATCCACACACTAAGATTCCATGGTAGACCAGAAATAGCCTTGCCGTAAGATCTTCCTAGTGAGCATGATGCTGCTCATATGAGGGCCACAGACTCCCTCGTGGATCTCCTCCATAATTCTGGCGGCCTCGG